>PNEQ01031835.1:0-36486 GCA_003012365.1 Medauroidea extradentata
GCAGCAAGCCCATCACCAGCAGCAAGCCCAATACCAGTAGCAAGCCCATCACCAGCAGCAAGGTGAGCACCAGCAACAAGTCCAGCATCAGCAGCAATGCTATCAAGGTCGGAATTATTAAATACAATTCTTACACGGACATATATTGATGCTTACCTGTTTATATAATTTATTGCAATAAAAATAAAGTTTTAGTTTGTAGTATGTTTGATTTTTTTCATAATGTTTCTTTCCTCGTCTAGAAATAATAATCATTTGGCTTATTAAGGTTTTTTATTGTATATATGAAGAGAAACAAAACTTGAATAAGATTAGAAATTTACTACGAATATTCAATTTCTTGGTGTCTTATATTTACAAAGACTATTTTGTAGCTTGCAATGCTGCGAAAAGTGAAGTATTGGGCAAATTGACAGATTCTGTTACTTCAAATAAAATTAAACAAATACTTTCACAAAATAAAGACAACATTTTTATTCACTGGTAAAGGATTAAGAACTTGTTTCTCTTTTCGAAACATGTGATGCATTCAATTCGAAAATTGTTATTTCTCTGCAACACATAATCACGAAACTCAATGATATTTTCGGAGATGACGAAGTTAAAACTGATTTGAAAAATATTTTTGTGTCAAAATTCTCGAAAAATATACTATGAGGGCCCAACACAATATCAGTCCTTTTCCAATCTAAATTAAATGTATTGTGGGCAATTAAATGGTCACGAGTATGTAAATTAAAAACTACTGCAGTCACACTAAAAAAAAAAATACTCTGGTCACACATCAAAATTCGAAACTCACTGAAAAAAAAAAAAATATTTATACTCTTTGGTCACACATCAAAATTTGAATCGCCCAAAAAATATATACACTGATACACTGCGTAATTTAACTATTAAAAAAAAATTTGACACACAGTAAACAGTACATTATTTATTATTATTATTGGCAGTTGCAGAGTCGAAAAATAATTTACGATTGAATTATCATTTTTTATTATACCTGAAGGCAGCAGCAGCAACATCATCCACAGTCTAGGGTGGTGGGTAAAGCATAGAGGCGTACTTCAAAAACGATTGCAGTCGACTTGGGTAAAGATGGTTCCTTTCCCACACATGTTCTGCTACGTAGCCCTCCCAGTACTTTTCTCGTCGGACAAAACACTGAATTCTGTACTTGACCGAAAACCAATTCCTCTCGATGGTCTGTGGGTGTACGGTCAAGTTGTCCCCAGCGAGCCGCTCCAGGTTCCTGCAATGCACCACACCACTCTTTTAGCTGCAGACGAATTCTTTTTGTGGTTGACTTGCAGGTGACGGTAGCCGTAGGCGTCCAGCGACTTGTAGCCTCGCCAACAGTCCGAAACTATTGTGGTGCCCGGCCTAATCCACTCTCTGATGATCTTGGTCAGGGTGGCCACATTCCCATTGTTTACTGGAACCAAAAAGATCTTGGACGTGTCGTTTCGCTGGACACCTCCGAAAACCCACTGTCGGTCGATCTTGCGATGCTTTCGATTTTTTCTTTTGCCCAGCTTAGATTCGTCGATCTCGACGACTGTGTCCGGCACGCCTATTTTTTTGCCTGTTTGAGTAGAGCCAGTCGATGCAAATGTCCCTGCAGGTGCTGGATCATTCGATCACCGTCTTGGCCGAACACTGTAGCTCCTCGACGATGGTCCTCTGACGCAGATTCCTCAATATGCACCACATCAACAGAAACTGCAAAATCTTCTTCAGCGTCAGTTTGGACTAGTCGAAAAATGTCCCCGTTCTAGCAGACAGCTTGAAATTACATTTCGTGGTGTCGGAATTATGTCTGCAGTACCAGTAAAATACTCCTTTGTTCCTGACTAGCTTGGCGACCCATGTCCACACCTCTGACATTCGATGAAAGGGGCGAATATTCCGTGGTTGACGAAATACTGCACCGACTTGATCTCGTCTTCTCCAAACACTTTGTGAGCACTGAACATAGTGACGCTACATTCCGTACACCTAGTGGCCATTGTACTGCTGGATACGTTATACGGAACAAACACCGTAGTTCCTTATGAACTGTCTGTAATCTGCACACTCATCCGAATCGCCAGTGAGAAGTTGGCGTAGGTCGGACACCACGCTCAGAGGAGGCAGGTTTATCTTACATGTCATACAACAGACTAAGAAGAAACCATCCCTTTTGATGCCTTCGTCCCTGAAGTAAAGCGCACCGCAATGTGAGCATTCTCTGTTCATTGGGCCCAAGTTATGATTGTCCACATCGACAACTCGTCCTGTGCGAGCAATGCAGTAGGTACAGGCGTGATACATTCTTAGTCTCCCCTTCGTTTGCGCTGTTACGTTTTCTTGTAAAAGGATTACAGGGGCGGTCTTCTCTTCGTAAAATAGGCCCAACAACTGCTGGGCGATATCCTCGCAAAAGAAAGCAGTGTCATCTAGCACCGATAGATCGCGGACCTACGTTGCAGAAACGTCAGGTGAATGCGAAGCTCCTTGTACAGGCTCGTCATGTGGAAGTGTACTTCTGGGGACTTGAATTATGGGCTCCAAGCACTTTTTGGGGCTTTTTTTTTTTTTTGCTGCAGTAGTAAGCATGGGCACATCAGGTGCATTGGAATGTCCAGCTACCTGACTTGTGTGGATGGTATGTTTTTTGGCTGCAGGTGCAGCAAACAGTTTCACACTCTGAGAATGGGAAGGGACTGGAATTTGATGGTGAACTTTACACTTGACAGGCGTAGAATGTGTACTCTCTGATAGGGAAGGCTCGGCAATCTTCTCCCCAACTTGAAGTTTTCGAGGCGTAGAAGACACTACAGGCAGAGAGGAAATGTTCTCTGTTGAAGAGTCCAAGTCATCAGCTCGAGAGATGGACTGCGACAATTTGTCGCGCGACTGTCTCTTTCTCAACCGCGCCCCTTCCTTGGCAGTTCGAGTATTTATGCTGCACCACTTTTTAGTTTTCGGCATTGTCCGCCAGAAATATTAAAAGTTCACAAAGAAATACACAGTAATTAAGCACTTAGTTAACATAAGACAAAGTCACTGGCACTCAACAGGACGAAAATAATTTTTCACGGCACAGTCTTTAAGCCGAAAAGTTCTGCCCTCAAGCTCGGCAAGAAAGTCACTGGCACTCAACATGACGAAAATAATTTTTCACAGCACAGTCTTTAAGCAGAAAAGTCCTGCCCTCATGCTCGGCAAATTGACTGACTTCACAGAAGAGTAAGGAACGGGCACTCAACAGCTTCCAAAAATATTCCACAGCACATTATTTTAGGCGAAAAGTTTTGCCAACAGGCACCGCAAATCATTGAAATTGTCTCAAGGTTTAAGTCTCTGGAAGATGGAAAACACTGATAGACTCACTGCATCAGCTCACGACTGCAACAAAAGAGAAAACAGTGTGAAGAACGCTTACCTCTGCAAGCATTAACATGAACGCAATAAATAATCTGTTCATAAAATTAAGTGCATCCTAACTCAGGTTCCCTCTGTACACACTGGCTCCCTCTGACAGGGTGCAATGCCTCGAGTCGCAATGTATAGGCATTTTAATATGCAACCACTTGAATATATAAATAGGGAGAGGCACTGAAACCACCTTAAAATACGAGAATCTGACTCGCAATTTCATTTAGTCGCCTCCTACTACAGGCAGGGTTACCGTGGTAGTATTCTAACGCCCCTCACTACAGGGCTATAAGGTTCCCTCTGAGACAGTAACATTGTGTAGGAAAGGACAGGTAATGACCACAATATGTATTGCGAGACCTGAAGTAATTGCCTCCCATTTGTCGGCAATGACTGTGTGTGGTATTGTTGTGGGTGGGTATGATAATGCCCTTACCCACTTGGCTGCAAGACTCTCTTTTAAAAAACAATACAGTTAAGCAACATGTTCAGTACAGTATCGCTGGAGGACACTCCGTGTGATGGGCACAAGCGACACAGAGCAGGACGAGCTGTCCTCAATGTGTCAGCTATACTCCTCTTAGTCCGGTATCTATCCCTAAACATTTGTATAAGGGTTTAGGTGTAGCATTATGTCATGCCTAGGCCTTATCGGTATTCCTGAACGTTTGTATAAGGGTTTAGGTGCAGGACATTACTTATTCAGGACTAATCTGTGACTTTTTCTTGTCCTAATATACTCATGTGCAGTACACTTAGCCCTTCAGACAGCTACACACATTGCAAGGTATTTTACCGCTTGCTGGACGAACATCGCGTTTAATAATAAAAGAGAAAAGAAAAACATTCGAATCATACAGAAAATGAAATTTTGTGGCAGTAGGAATACTAAATAATAACCCAATAGCATTTTAAAAGCCCTAATAATCCAAAATCAACAAATTTGTGGTTTTAAAAGCATCTCAGTGTACGTATATATGTTTTGGTTTACGTAAGTGTTTGGATTGCTCAGGCGCTAAGGTGTTGGTGTGGTAATTATTTATTTGGGTTCGAATCCAGGTCACTCCAATTTTTTTTTTACTTTTTTATATATTATGTATCACAATAAGGTAAAAATTAAATTACTGTTTATTTCCACAAATATAGTTTCTAAGCATTAAACTGACTAAAAAAATAAAGAAATAAGTTAAATGTATAATGAACCATTAATGAATATAAATTTTTCCCCCTTGTAAATGCTTACAAATAGAATGAATAATGGACGTACGATCAATAGGCATCTTTTGTAAACCAGCCTACTTAGAAAATAAGCAATTACAATTGTTACAAACTGTTATATACTGTTGATTTAAACACTTTTTTGTACGTTTAACGTTTTTGTTTACAAACATTACAATATTTTTTAAATAAAGTTCCGAAATAAAATTTTTACAAGTAAAAATGAAACGAATGCCGTTTATATTTTTTCCCTAAATAACTCGTGTTTAATATGCGTGGCCTCGTGTGAAATAAAAATTTCAGAAATAATTAAATTTTTTCACGATATATTCACCTACGAAAAAAAAAAAAAAAGTCTGTAACGGGATGTTTCCAAAACAGCTAGCGTGCTATAAATAATTTGTAAAAATATCTCCATTCTCGTGCCATTGTAATTAAAAATTTAGTTAAATATATGAAAAAAATACAGATTCGTAAAAGTCTAATTCAAAAAATTGTTTGTACGACAGAAAATCTGCTCGCTTGTTCTGCGTCTTGTGCATAGAGACGATATGACATTTAATAGGCGTGCCAATGCTGCTCTTAACTTAATAGTTTTTTTCGGTATTTTGTAAGGAAAATCTCAAGGTAAGTGATCACATTTAAAAATTGCAGTTATATTTTAAGATTAAACACACTTGTACACTAATCTGCAAATAGTATGTGTATAATATATCGAGAAAGTACAAGCTTAACTAATAAGACGACTTTCCTTAATTTGGTACAAATAAACCAAATAATTTCTATTGATAATATAGATGTAAACATTAGAAAATATTTCTTTTTTTTTTCTTCATGTGATTCTATCTTCTTACATAGTGACCCTACAAAAATTGGAACTAATTAAACCAAAGTTTGAACAATTAAGTTTTTAGTGTTACAATTTCTTAGAGTCGGCATACGTGGTTGTTATAGGAGAAAACAAATAAATAAATTCATGACATTAAATCTTAGGAAATAGTGTGTGTTCAGTATTATAAATGTTGAATCGTCAAATTGCAATTAATATAAAGTACAAATTCTTTGTTAGTTATGCGGGATCATTACTTTATATAAATAAGGCTATAGCTTATGAAATATATGTCGAAAATATGTTCTTAAATGTTTCTGCAAAGTAAATTATAGTGGTAGTAATATTAACAAGAAAATAACTAAAAATGTAATTTGTAAAAATGTAAAGCAAAATAACAAGTGCTGAAACAATTAAAGACCAAATAGCCTATTTTATAGAAAGAAGTAAAATTATTAAGTCAATTTTAAACTGTTGCCCATTTCACGTAATCACTGAAATTGCATTACCTTATCATAAATTTCACCATGCGGTACTAACACAAATTTTTCTGAATCATCCGGTGTTAAAAAGTGAAAATGATATATTAAAAATACGTTAATATCAAATATATGTATCGAGTGTGGTGATTTCCAGATGCGTGGTTAGTGTAGATAACTCATGTGATCAAGAAACCTTAGATACTCACATTACCAGTGTCTCTCTTCAAAAAATTTGTTTTGCTTATCTCATTGTGACATAACCACTTGTTATGTTACAGATGGTTGCTCTTAATAATTTATTAATCTGTGGATGTCATGATATGTAAACATTAGGGTTTCGTATTGTTCTTTGTTTATTATTATTTTGTGTTGTTTAATTTGAAAATAGTTATGCATGTCTTATTGGCAAGGGAATATGTTAACTATTAAGTTCATTTAAATTTAATATTTGTAAAAAGGATCTTACTATATATTTCATTGATAAGAATAATTTGCAGACCACGCTACGTAAGTATTTGCTAGTAGAAAGAAACTACAAATAATTATTTTATACATACATTACAAAACAAGCTTTCACTATGGAGAAGTAACAAAAGCAGGTAGTACTAGACAACGGGGTTATTAGGATTTTATATAGGAAAAAAAAGAGAAGAAAAAATATGGTGGAACGATTGGAAGAGACGTTTCCTCGTTTGAATCCAATGTAGTCGGATGTTCTTGAGAGGGTACAGATTCGCGGATTATCCGAGACCAGAGGAAGAACAGATGATGTTCCAGGTTCGTTACAGTCGTCTTCCGAGTACACCTTCAGGCATGTATGGGCCTAATACGGGCCTTTTAGAGGGCCGACATTAGCAGCGTTCTACGTGGTGGTACCACATAAATTTGGTACCGTTTTCACTAGATTTCGGACTCGGAAGAGTTCGAAATTCAGCTTTCTTCCACGAAGAGATCTACAACCAGGTGAACTGCCCAAATATAAGCAGTTACAAATAACTGAGTTCTATTGCTACAGTCTAGTTTACTGGAAACTTACATATTAAAAAAGAAAACTTTGAAGAGTAGTGTTAACTAATCCACGGAATACCCAAGTAAAGAAAATAGCCAGAGAGTTAATATGTATTTTTCAAGTCTACGAGGCACTGCAGTAAATCACGACCAACTAACATCAGTTATTTTGGAATGTAAAAGATTTCTAATTTCAATGGATACTGTGTCGTTGTAGGAATATAGTGGAGAATTTTGTTTAATCTTTACACTCCTGCAAAATTAGTCCATAGATATTTGTTTACTATTAGTAAGTCTTTCATTTATTTTATCCAAGGTCTAAAATAGCAAGCTTTTGCTAATCATTCTCCTGTTATCTGTACTCCATGCACTCATATTATTATTTCAACTGGGTTTGTCTTCTTCAGTAAACTACCTTTTCAAAATCTACTAATTCTTATTGTTTTCGAAGCCTAAATTTATAAATAAAAAATGTAATAATAAAAAACTCTTTGTAATTCTATTACACTCTCAAGTCATCAATCTCTGTGCTAATTACTTCAATTGGATTTACCAGAATTCTGTCCTAGAAGTTTGATATCTATACATACATAATAAACTATATTTTTTCAGTTGTAAAGTGTTACATTTTGACACATTTCATAGAGAAAGAGGTAGAGTTGACTCAGTAGAATTTCAGAGAGCCAAGAGAATTGAATTATTAATTTTTTTATTATATAACATATTGTGGCACCTCAACTACGGGCCTCGTGAAAACAAGGATTGACAGTACCGTTAGTGCGATTTTGTGGAAGAGTACTAGAATAAGTCTAGAGTACTGCTGTATCTGTTGAGTAGTTAGATCTTCAACAAATAGTTGAAGAATAGTATAAGATACTAAAAGTCAGTAAAAATAAGAACACACTCAACATGAATACATGTCAGCATAAACTGGATTCTATTGACCAGACTGTGGAGGAGGTTGTTGCTAATTGTACCGCAGAAAGTGACTCTTTTCATTCTGAGGGCGAGGAGGTGGCAACAAACCCACCTAGTGAAATTTTAGACATGAAAGCTATATTTAGTATGCTAAAAAAATACAAGAAAATCAGGCTAGTTTAGAGGATAAATTGTCTGGAAAACTGGTAGAAAATCAGGCTAAATTAGAAAACAAAATGTTTTAAAATGCTTATAGTTTAGAGGATAGATTGTCTGGAAAACTGGCAGAAAATCAGGCTAAATTAGAAAACAAAACGTTTGAAAATGCTTCTAGTTTAGAGGAAAAAGTGTCCGGAAAATTGAAAGAAAATCAGTCTAGTTTAGAGGTTATTTTGAAGACCGAAATTAAATCTGTTTGGGAAGAATTAAGAACTGAACTAGTTAACACCATGATTAATTGGCGCGAAGATCTCGATAGTCAGAAAAGGCAATTAGTACTGTGAACACTTGCATTGACATGGTTAAAGAAACAGCTCGTGAAACAAACGAAAGTGTTTCAAATACAGAATTACAAGTTCATGAAACCAGGGAGAAATGTAGCGAAGTAGAAAATCAAGTAATGGAATTAGCTACACACCTAGAGAACAAATTAATTTAAACACACAACAACTTGAGCGAATTTCGAAAAGACGCACATGTGGATTTCGAGAAGTTAACGAAACAAATAGAACTAGATATTACGCAAAAATTCGAACAGATAAAATTGTCCTCCTTAGCAGCCAGCGTGAACAGTTTGGAATTCGCAGAGTGTGCTGAGAGGTCCGAGGAAAATCCAGCGGGCGAATACGAACGCATTCACGCTACACCCTCATTGCCGAAGCCAAACAAAAATTATGAAATGCCTCTTGTTAACAACATAGCTGCATTGTTCCATCATCCGGTACAACAGCTGGGTAGAACGATTCCTAGGTTTTCAAACCTAGAACAGGAAAATCCACTAACGTTTCTGAAAAAATTCGAGGAGTATGCGGAAACTTTTAACTTTTCTGAGCAGGAAAGCATTAAGTACCTCAGTCTCACAATGAAAGGGGCCGCTAGTTTCTGGTGGGACGTAGAGAAACTCCACACAAAAACATACTCGGAATTCAAAGAGAAATGTCAGAAACAATTTTGGGGGCCTAGAACACAAGGTCTAGTTCGAGCTCTTTTACATGCGGAGAAATACGACCCTAGGGGAAGTAAGCGAGTGGATGAGCATATAAGCTCTATATAGGAGCGCAGTCATTTAAGTCCCGAGATGACAGAGACAGAATTAATTTCAATGCTCACGAACCATATGCCCATGCATTATCAGTTATCCCTAGTGGGGAAATATGGGTTATCATTGTCTGAATTTAGAGAACAACTCATGATTGTTGATAAATTGCAAAGGCAAATGCGATTTTCAAATTAGGAACAGTGTCGCGATAAACATGCGGGAAACACCCATAACCAAGGTGGTTACAAATTCCAGCATAAAAACGAGTTTGATAATGAGCAGCGAGTCAACACATTTCGACTCAAGCAGGGAGACAAGTCTGGCGACGAGTCTAATGAACGCGATAGACAAGATTTTCCGAAGAAGAAAAAGACAGTGGTTTACTCATAAGCCGAGGAAAACGGGAAAACGCGAAGACGACATTGCAGTAGAGATAGGAATTCGTCCAGGTCCAGTTCTCGAGGAAGAGATAGTTCGTAAGAGACTAGTAACAAGGGATACGATTCCAAGAGTAAGGGTAAAACAGTATCCAAACACCGTACCAGATCACAACAGGAATATGCGAAAGAGGGTTACTTCGACCGCAACAAACCGTTGGATCCGAGCGCGCCGCCTTTTGAAGAAACAGACGGGAATGTTCGAAAACCGGCCTCGTCACAGTCCAGTCCAAGAATTTAAATTAGTCCGGACTGACAATGAAGTTCTCCGTTTGTCAGTCGAGTCTGTGTTCACACTTCAGGAGACATGCAGGGGTTCTGTACGGTGTGTGATAGGATATGAAAATAATCAGCTAGTATGTAAATACAATGAAGTTTTGTCTTGTGTCGTGCATGAAATGGCGGAGGAGCAGTCGTCGTGACCTAAGAGAAATGAAGTTGTAACTTCAATAGAACACAAAACTCTATGCTACTGTGAAAGCAAATGCTGACACCCTGATAGCCAAAATGAAACTTTTCATTAAAGAAGTGGGCAAACCTTCGTGCGTTATTTCGGACAATGGCACACAGTTCACTGGGGGAAAATGGCAGACTAGTATGAAGAAATTGTCCATCATCCCTACCACTACCTCTGTATACCACCTGCAATCAAGTGTAGTAGAGAGAAGGATGAGATCGTTGGGCACTGTGTTAAGGATCCACTGTCACAAACAACAGCAAGGTTGGTGGGATAAGTTACCGTTAGTTGAAATAGTGATGAACCACACCATACATGAGTCAACAAAACTAACCCCTTATGAAGTGTTAACCAAGACACGGTCGGAGATCTTCGATGTGACGACCATTCCACTATGTTCCATGGTACACGCAGAAGAAAATCCAGAAGAGGAAGGCAAGATAGAAGAGGAGGTGATGAAACTAGTAAGAAGCAAATTAATTTCATCAGCTGATAGACGTTCATGTTACTGTAAGAAGTCAAAGATACATGACTTTAATTTAGGACACCTGGTCTTAATCAAGAAACATCCTATATCAAATTTCTGGGAGAAGGTTACCAGAAAATTGTTTTTGCTACACGACGGTCCGTACCGAGTAAACAAAGTCATTCGCAAGAACTGTTATGAATTGGTAGACGCAATATCAGGCAAATTAAAAGGTAAATACAACATCACACAATTGAGAAAGTATGTTATACTAGAGGAATAATTTGTTGTGTTGTTAAAGGTGTAAGATCTAAGATGACTCACATGCTAAAATTGCTGGCAGTATGTCAAGCTATTGACTAAGATTTGATTGGGACAATTTAATTTTGTTTGCAACTTTGCCTGTTGTAGGCGTATTTCGTGACTCACCCTGGAGACAGATAGGTCCCAGCGGTTACATTTATGCACTGGCTTGGAGCTTTAATTTGTGTTTGGTCACTTACGCCTTGGTAGTTGTAAGTCGTTTTGTGAAACGACAAGGAATCCCTTCCTGACATTCTTAAACTAGCAGATATGCTAATAGTAATCTGTATACATGGTTAGCAATTGAGTTAACAGTGCAAACAAAACCTAGCTAACTTCTACACTTATATATATACACACTCCTGTGATGCACTACAAGAAAAAATTTAGCCTTTGTACCATGAAGAAAAAAATGTTTAAATATCGGTACTACAGTAGAAGTATGTTCTCTCTGGACTGTCTAAGAATAACTAATGTTAAGGATGTAAATAAATGCAAAGGCTTCGATCGCATTTAATAGCCATGAAAACTTTAAACCTGTTGTCAATTTAAGTCTGCTACATCCTACCTCTTAGTCTTGTCGCAATTCTCATAGATTTATATATTTTTGTCTTATAGCAATCTTCTATTATTGCCGTTTATCTTTGATATTAATTTTATTTATTTATTTGTTTGATAGTTAGTATAACGACATTTCATAAATATCAGATGCAATATTTTGGTACACAAACATAGAAGAACACTGCTTTTCTGCAAGTTGCAGAATTTAATTTTCCCCGTAATATACACATACACTTATGGTAGGTTTTCTCTGCTATATTATTGGAATGACCTGGGGAAAGTTGAGTTTAGCCACCGGAATCACCAGTCGCCAAGGATATAACCAAAGAGTATGGAAAGGAAAAAGAGAGTTCACTACCAGGTTAGACCTCTTTGCTTATTTCTGTTGTGTTTTGTGCTCGCTAATACTTCCCGAGGTACCAACCACGCAGCATGAAATTCTATCTGAAATAATGTGGCGTGCGTTGGCCATGTTTGTTTACATCTTTAGCTGCAAGAGTGTGCTAGTATCGCAATCTCGTTGTTGGTGGAAGTAAAAGTATTGGTAAAGGCGATGCCGTATATTAAATGTGTGTGTAAATTGTCATTGTGACTTGTTTTTAATTTGTAAGACAATGAAAAAAAAAATTATCTCGCTGGGGTGTGGATTCGAACTTA
Source organism: Medauroidea extradentata (assembly GCA_003012365.1). Lineage (NCBI taxonomy): Eukaryota > Metazoa > Arthropoda > Insecta > Phasmatodea > Phasmatidae > Medauroidea > Medauroidea extradentata. Next base: position 12,015 of record PNEQ01031835.1, read on the forward strand.
CATACCTGTACTTACCACACGCCCTTTACCACTTTTTTTTTACATATTTTTTAATTTAAAAAATGTTTGATACAATGGCAAGGCTACCGCCTCGCCACTGCACCAAACATTCCTCTCTTTAAGTGAGTCTGTCATATAATCCCCAGTGACTTTTTGCTTCGTGTGATGTAATTAATTGGACGTTGGCATGTGGCAGACAGACAAGACGAACACAAACACCCAGTCCTGAACCCGAGGAAATCACTCGACTATCAGTTCACATTTGAAATTGTATTGCTATGATCAGTATATAAGTAAAATTCACGATTTTTTAAAAAAAATTTTCATCTTTACATTAGAATGGTCTGTTAATTATTTCTTTGAAACTTTATGTTATACTGTAAAATTTTTGTCTAACATATCTGAACTTTGTAAAGGAACGAAAAACCTTCACATTATTATTATTATTACCGGTACGCGAATTAATGGTTATCATATAATTTTATAAATTGAGCATAACAAGTAATTAAACATCGCACTAACTACACCTTTGTTTTAACATTTCAAAATTAAAATTATGTTTACTCTCGTCTAATTTAAAATTTGTAACGGCCTTCACAAGTTTGACCAACGATGGCAGTGTAATGTTTAGTCAGGAAGTCCAACTCAACGCCATAAATAATCATTGGAGAATTTTCTCTATTTACAAAACCCTTTAAAAACCTTCAATTTCAAAAAGTTACTTCCATTTCATTTACAACAGCATTAATATCGTTAAAATGCTTAAATTGCAAAACAATACTTCCAACTTTGAATCACATGTTGATGTTGGTACAACCGGAATCGTTAGTCGTCAATAAGAGAAGCATTTGCCCTATCTAGTGACAGACCCCTGGATATAACTGTTGCGGTGCGGTGCTAAACTGGATCCCTGAAGTGTTTACCAAGATCTACATCTGTGTTTATGTCTACAAGAATAAATTTTTTGTCTATTTAGGTTAAACTGAGTGATGTTTACAACGAATTATCTGAAGAAAAAAAAACATTTGTTTGAACTTTAGTTTAATATGAAACTTGTATATGTTTGCAGAGACTTTCTATGAAAGAAAACTATATTATATGTTTTAGGTAAACATGGTAGTACAGCAAAAATGTACTGGTGGTAAAAACTAGTATTAAAGAAATTCAACACTAATGTACCGATGGACATTTTAAATCACGATGAAACACTGGTACATATTTGGAAAACATGTATTGTAACATCTGAAAAATTATATGTATATATATTTTTCAGATCATGTTAGGCAAGGAACTGTTTAACTTAAAGCAAGGCAATTTTGAAGAAAATTTCATGAACATTTGAATAATTTGTAATAAGTTTTAAGTGTGACAAAATTATTGTAAACAAATAATTATTTTTAAGTGTGAAGGACTGTGTTTATACGCCAAAGACATAAAAAATCATGCTATAAACTTTCACTTTTAAGAGAAAGTATTCAAAGAGGTTGCAAAAGTTTAACAATTTCTCAAATATTTAAAAGTGACACATTTCAAGTTAATATTTATTTATGCATTTTGAACAGAACATACTATTTAAATATTTTGTTGTAATATGAAATGTGAATCAGATAATTATTATTTCACCACTATTAAGGTTATCGCCTTTTGAAAACATTGCATAATAGTTGAGTTGATAAATGGTTTCACAGGCTGGCGGGGGGCTATCTGTGACATAACCACTTGTTATGTTACAGATGGTTGCTCTTAATAATTTATTAATCTGTGGATTTCATGATATGTAAACATTAGGGTTTCGTATTGTTCTTTGTTTATTATTATTTTGTGTTGTTTAATTTGAAAATAGTTATGCATGTCTTATTGGCAAGGGAATATGTAAACTATTAAGTTCATTTAAATTTAATATTTGTAAAAAGGCTCTTACTATATATTTCATTGATAAGAGTAATATGCAGACCATGCTACGTAAGTATTTGCTAGTAGAAAGAAACTACAAATAATTATTTTATACATACATTACAAAACAAGCTTTCACTATGGGGAAGTAACAAAAGCAGGTAGTACTAGACAACGGGGTTATTAGGATTTTATATAGGAAAAAAAAAGGGAAGAAAAAATATGGTGGAACGATTGGAAGAGACGTTTCCTCGTCTGAATCCAATGTAGTCGGATGTTATTGAGAGAGTCCAGATTCGCGGATTATCCGAGACCAGAGGAAGAACAGATGATGTTCCAGGTTCGTTACAGTCGTCTTCCGAGTACACCTTCAGGCATGTATGGGCCTGATATGGGCCTTTTAGAGGGCCGACATTAGCGGCGTTCTACATGGTGGTGCCACGTAAATTTGGTACCGTCTTCACTAGATTTCGGACTCGGGAGAGTTCGAAATTCCGCTTTCTTCCACGAAGAGATCTACAACCAGGTGAACTGCCCAAAACCCCACCCAAATATTAGCAGTTACAAATAACTGAGTTCTGTTGCTACAGTCTAGTGTACTGGAAACTTACACATTAAAAAAGAAAACTTTGAAGAGTAGTGTTAACTAACCCACAGAATACCCAAGTAAAGAAAATAACCGGAGAGTTAATATGTATTTTTCAAGTCTACGAGGCACTGCAGTAAATCACGACCAACTAACATCAGTTATTTGGAATGTAAAAGATTTCTAAATTCAATGGATACTGGGTAATTATAGGAATATAGTGGAGAATTTTGTTTAATCTTTACTCTCCAGTAAAATTTGTTCATAGATATTGGTTTACTATTAGTGAGAGTCTTTCACATGTTTTATCCAAGGTCTAAAATAGCAAGCTTTTGCTAAATGTTTTTCTGTTATCTGTACTGTATGCACTTATATTATTTCAACTGGGTTTGTCTTCTTCAGTAAACTACCTTTTCAAAATCTACTAATTCGTATTGTTTTCGAAGCCTAAATATATAAATAAAAAATTTAATAATAAAAAACTCTTCGTAATTCTATTACACTCTCAAGTCATCAATCTCTGTGCTAATTACTTCAATTGGATTTACCAGAATTCTGTCCTAGAAGTTTGATATCTATACATACATAATAAACTATATTTTTTCAGTTGTAAAATGTTACTTTTTGATACATTTCATAGAGAAAGAGGTAGAGTTGACTCAGTAGAATTTCAGAAAGCCAAGAGATTTCAATAATTAATGTTTTTATTATATTACATCATGAAGAAAAAACATTTCAAATTACTGCCATTATGAAAATATGAATAACACATAAGTCTAATCAACTTAGTCTACTGTACTATATTTTTATCAAGTTTGATTACATTAGCTCTGTATGTTCGATTTGTTAATGTGGAAGAGAAATTGAGAAACACACAAACGGACAACGGAAATTAGACTTTAAGAAAAAGGAGAAAAGCCTTCGAGGTCCTGCATATGTGTGCACGTCATTATGGTAGCCGTTTTCCTAGGCCTCTGAGAGGTGCGCCGAGATTCGGCCGTTACCAGATTATTCGAAAACTGCTCAACGCACATGAGTGATGTCTGCTTAGGAATATTATTCAAAGATAACTATACGTGTGTATACCAATTTCTGGTCCAACAGAAATCATTAAAGCATATTGTAAAGTGGCCAAAATGGCAAAAATGGGTGTTTTAGCGGTGCTTTTCGAGCATTGAAATCTTGCTACAGAATCTTCTATAGGGTGCAGATGTATACAACTCACCTTTATCGTCAAAATTACAATTATGTCTCGTAGAGGTGAGTTTCGGCGCAAAGACAGAACGCCAATTAGTTACTTGCGCCTAGAGGCTAGCTTAATGAGTGATGTGCATGATTTCTCGAACTTACAGCTTCCGCATTTGTAGATCTCAAACGTGCAAAAGACAACGACGTAGATACCAATTTATAAAAGAAATAACTTACTTCTTTTTTTACTTTGCACAAGAAATTGTAACATTATTTTCAATACTTAAATTTCGAAAGATATATTATATATTTCAATCTATATTACTGTATTTATGATTTCTTCTAGTTTGAAACAAATTAAAATGCATTACATTACGTTTTAAATGTAAAAGATAGCGTATTTTTGTTAAATAGCTGTTGAAAGTCAATGCTACTTGTTCTACAAAAAAGCACTGCCCAGCGTTGCCTTCATATATTTATAACCGCACACGGGACGGCAATTAATAATCAGTGACTTATCCGATACCTTCAGAACGTTTAGGAATACGGGCGCACGTTAGGACTCAACCCTTGCATTTCTGTGTCGGAGATGGTAGCACATTATTCCTGTCTAAACCAGCACACTGTACATTACCGCTTGCCTGCCGAAAATCGTATTTAACACAACGAGAGTCGACAAACACAAGAAAATTATTGTACATGAAATAAAACTTAATGATGGCAAGAATGTTATGTGATAAGCCACAAGCTTTTCAAAAACTTAAAACTGTTAATAAATAAAACAATTACGATTTTGTAGACAGTTTTCTAAATGCAGGCTTTAGTATAAAATGTTTGCACTACAACGATATCAGTGCTCCGACCCCCCGTGGCTCAGTTGGTTGAGCGGCCGGTTTTGGTGCTGGGGGTTCTAGGTTCGATTCCCAGGTTTGGCTGGGTGTAAATTTGTGTTTGTCCATTTGGGTCTCAAAAATTGTCACTATGCAAATTGTCACACGAAAAGTACTGGGGTCACTCTAATTATATCACAATAAAGGGGGGAATGGTTGGTGCTGTGGTGATGCGGAAGCTTCCGCATCGCCGCTGCACCAAACATTTTAAAAAAAAGTGCAGTTGGCTCAGGTGACAAAGTGCTCGGTCGGTAATCAAGTTGTTTGGGTTCGAATCCCGACTAGTCCAAAACTTTTCTTTTTAACTTTTTTTACATTGCACAGAATATTATTAGTAGCAGGACGATTACTTTAAGTTTAGAAAATATCACTTCAACACATTAAAATAACATGTATTCGACTGTTACGATGTGTATAATCAACTATTGGTAAAGAGTACAAACTAATTGGTTTTCGCTGTAAATAACATACAAAACATGTATACATTTTTTTTCTTTTACGTTCTGTGAGAAATTATTTCCTTTTTTTTTTTTTTTTTGTAACCTTAAAATAAGAAATATTGTTTCTAGAACAATAAAAATTTGTCGTCATGTTCAGATGCACATATCTTCTCTAGTCTCTTCCTTCGTGGGGTAAGCATCGCTCTCTCGCGGTGCTGCGCACCGGGATTTGCCGCGCCTATAAGCAACGAAGGTGTGTAGCTCGTGAAGGGTAATGTGCTCACATGGAATGGAAGGCAGCGATTATCTGCTATAGAGCGCGTCCCATGGGTGGCGGATATGGGAGCACCATGCTATGGTGTTGCTGGGAATATTCAAATACCAGCTCGTGGACCAACTGTCGGGGCGTCGGTGCGGCAGGCTGAGTGACTCGTAAGAAGAATGGCAAGCGACTGGAAGCTGTCTGTCGGCGAAGGGCGGTAGGGGACCGAGGTGCTGATAAAATGCGAAGTGAAACGAACCGCCGTCTGGAACTTGCAGGCAGTGGAGAGCTGCTTGCGTGGGGAACTGAAATGCGTCGGAATTCGGACGTCGAGGTGGCTAAGCCCTTGCCAGGGCCCTGCTTGGCTAGCAGCGGTAGCTTCGGGATAGCGCATCTAAAACAACCCGAAGATTTTGGAGGTACTACAAGGAGTGGTGCCCCTCCCTCCACCCTGATATGAAAGGTGCAGCTGCCAACACTGAAGAAGGAAGACGGCGACGGCGAACAGACGAGTCATTCAGCCTGGGGTGGCCTCTGGCCATGGCCGACAAACCAAAAATTATTCCTGTTGCCGACACTGCACAGCGTGAGCTTGCTTGCGCTCGGGAGTGTGGGCGATGGCCGCTAGGAGCACTCAGGCTCCTAGCACAAAGCTCTCTGAGCAGCGTCCTCTTCTCATTGGCTGTGGCCGCCAGCCAATGAGACGTCACAGTTCCCCGACACATATATTTTTGAACAAATTCGGAAACGAACCGTTAGCCAAATATCCTACTTACTCCATGTCCTAACATTAATTTTTGTGGTTTATTCCCTGCGCGCCCTGTCGCACAGCGTTTCCCAGTACCCTACTCTATTTGTACTGGTTTTTCTGTGCCCTTATCTATCTCATGCTCTCTTCGGGGGTGAGTGCATGGCCACAATCGCAGCCATGCCTCCAGACAACCCTGCTCAGCCCATGAGGCTCGCGACCTCCTAATACCTTGCATGTTACCTAAGGCATATAAAGCTAAGCCTTGAGACACAACTCAATCACTCCTTGCGATATAACTAGATATTAATGCATGTCGGAGTACCCATAGACTGAGACGGGGTACACGCTGGCCTAGCGGGATTTGGGGGCTCGCCAGAAGAAAAAATCGCACATATCTTATTTTGTGTTTTTTAAATATTAAAATGACACAATAAACAATAAATTTTCCAGGATAATTTTTAACGTTCATAACAAGTTATACTCAATTAAAATGTACTAATGCATCTTCGCTTTTCATTTTGACTCATGTAAGATAGCAATAACGCAGTGTAAACATTATTAATATAGGTATTCTAATTCGTCCACATTGCCCTAATCATGCAAAAAATCGTAATTAGTAAACATTTTACATCAAAAAATGTTTCTTAAGAAACTACTAAACATCTATGTTATATTTACTATCAACATATTGTAAAATAAAAACCCATTTCATATGTTGACAGTTGACAGACAATATATTTTAAAACAGCTCGCATGCTGTATCAGTGTTATTCTGAAGCCTTCGAAAATTATCAAAAACATTTTTTTATTTCATATATTTCAAAAACAAAAGGTAATGTAAGTGAGCTTTACGTATCGTCGACACCCAGGTTATTAGAGACTGTTTCAAAATGAAATTACTGGATACAAACACAGTTTCCACTAAAGCGTAAATTTCAATTTGCTAGAGAGATTTGTTCAATGAAATGATAAGAGCCATTGCTTGAAGTATGATCAAGTAATAGCCTATGACAAAAAAAACTTGTCGGTTTAATGGGTTGTGTATAGAGGCGATGAGAGACCTAATTTATGTGCCACTGTTACTGTGACAAAACCGTAGTTTTTAGTATTTAGTTGTGGCGTAACAATATATTATATTTTAACAGTAATTGCGAATTATGTTTTGAATGTAATTCCACGTGTCCGAACAATATGCTAATATAACATTTCACGTCACAATAAGCATAAAAATATGAACGGAAACACGGCGATCATGTGGCTAGTGTACCAAGTGTTTTAATTTTTAACAAGAAACAGTTATTGAATATTTTAATTGTGACCATTACAAATTGTGACTTTTATTTCCTTGTTATTGTAATTATTTTGTAAACAAATACAAATGATAAGTAATACGTTTCAGAAGTACAAAGTTTAAAGTTTTCTTGTTATAGCCATGGTAAATCGGCAGCGCTCATCATGCCTTCATTTGTTTCTTAGTCTCGCGCGTGCTAGCGAATAATAAGCAGTGACTTACCTGACACCATCTCGGGACATGGCGCAAACACGTCTAGGAATACGCTCAGCGAGTTTTTCTTGCGCCTGAGATGGTAATTCTTATGTAGACCCTAACTTATTGTTTAGGAATACCAGCCTTTATATACCCGAAATGGACCTATGCTGGAGGTTACGAAAAAAAGCAGGAAAGCAGCTTTTGTCGGCAGTTGAAGGCACGACACCACAGTAAGTATAAAAAGTAGAAATAATTTTCCGAGGCCAGTTATAACTCCGCCCTTGTGAGGGCGACAACCTCGAATAATGTTTACCCAGGCTGTGGAGGGTGTCGTTGTCGGGCAAAGATTAGATGACTCCCGCCAATAATATCGTTGGAATCGGCGAGTATTTTAAGGTAACAACTACGTCGAAATATGTCGAAAGGGCGTAACTAGCATTTTCGCAATTACTTCGGCACTTTTCGACATAGAACGTCGAAACTCAAAATGTAGGGGTACTGAAAGGTGGGGAATATGTCGAAAGGGCACAAGTGGCATTTTCGCTATAACTTCGGCACTTTTCGACATAGAACATCGAAACTCGGAATGAAGGGGTACTTTAAGGTGGGGATCATGTCGAAATATGTCGAAAGGGCGTAAGTGGCATTTTTACCATAACTTTGGCACTTTTCGATGTAGAACATCGAAAATCGGAATATAGGGGCATTTTAAGGTGGGGAATATGTCGAAATAAGTCGAAAAGGCGTAAGTGGCATTTTCGCCATATCTTCGGCACTTTTCGATGTAGAATGTCAAAACTCGAAATGTAGGGATATTGTAAGGTGGGAAATATGTCGAAATATGTCAAAGGGCGTAAGTAGTATTTTCGCAATAACTTGGGCACTTTTAGATGTAGAACATCGAAAGTGGGAATGTAGGGGTATTTTAAGGTGGGGTATTAGTTCGAAATATGTCGAAAGGCTGTAGTAGCATTTTCGCCATAACTTCGGAACTTTTCGACGTATAACATCGAAAGTGGGAATGTAGGGGTACTTCATGGTGGGGAATACATCGAAATATGTCGAAAGGTCGTAAGTAGCATTTTCACCATAATTTCGGACACGAATTGTAACAAAGTTAAAGGCATTTACATTTTGAACCCTTAAAAAAGTTTAACAATTCATAACTCCTAGAGTTATAGAGATACACGAACGAAATTCGGTGTGGACACGTAACTCAACACAATTCGAAAAATATATATACTTAAATTCCGACTGTAAATACATGGTGTTGAAAATATTTTCCGACTTGAAATGAAAATCACCACGGTCAGATAGTGTTAGAATAGCTTATATTTAATATCCCAGCTCTGTAGGTCTAACAGTTCAAAAATTACCGGCCCCCAAAGTTGGAGACCACTTTAACAAAATCGGAAAAATATTATTTTTGTGTCAAAAACCCTTTTATCCATTAAACTTTTACCGATCTTTCTAATAAAACAAAAATCGGAAAATATTTCGAAAATAAAATGTTTGAGACCACCCCCCAAAAAACAGGTACCTCTTAAAAATCAAAATTTAGAAAATCCGTAAAATGGAGTTCGAGTTATCGTCGAGAAAAGCAACCCGGTTCGAATTTCAAGTTGATATATCGAACTGTTTAGATTGCACGACCCAAAATGTGCGAAAAGTCTGGACCCTTTGATCACAGCATCTCCTCGCTGGGGAGGTTGACTGGAGGTTCAGGAGGGTGGGATCGATGGAGGAAGGATGCAAGGTGTGTTCAAATTCGGTTCGGGCAACATATCTCGAAGGGTTAGGGCACTGTTCGCCCTCAAAATTGGGCAATTTCGAGTCACGCTTGAAAAACTTTCGTTCTTGAATAATAAATAGACCAGATAACATGCCCGCGAGACTCGCATGCTACTGGACCGGGCAAAACTCGACCACAGGGAACTTTATTTCCCTAGAAGAAGTATTGTTAGCGACTGTCTTCAAGAAATGTAATACCCATGCGCATAATATCACGAAAGATTTGGCCTCACATAGAAAAATTGAACATCCTGGGTTCGGACCAGCTGTGGTAATTTTCCGAAAAGGTTGCAATAGAAAAATAGAATGTCCTGGGTTCGGACCAACTGTGGTAATTTTCCAAAAAGGTTAAAATAGAAAAAATATAATGTCCTGGGTTCGGACCAACTGTGGTAATTTTCCAAAAAGGTTACAATAGAAAAAATATAATGTCCTGAGTTCGGACCCGCCACTGTAATCTGTCCTAAAATATGGCAATAGTTAAAATAGAATGTCCTTCGTTCTGTAAGTGACAGTTTCAGGCATTTATATTGGTACCCCTTTAAAAAATAAATTTAAAAATTGACAATTTCCAAACCATTTCAGATATCTGAATTAAATTTGGTAAAGTTACATAACTGGATGCGTAGAATGTAGGAAAAATGACAATGTGTTTTTATGAGAATATGTACAGTATGTTATTCCCATTTGCGTAGTAGGATAATGAAATCGGGAATGTTCGGCTTATTAAAAATGAAAAATGTATGAAGGTAAGTGAAAAGAGCAGCCGTGAAAACCCTCTGCCAAATGCTCATCTTGTCACACGAACAATAACAAAACTATAGACAAATTCATTTTGACCCCTTTAAAAAAGTTTAAAAATTCATAATTACTAAAGTAATAGAAATATACGAACGAAATTTGGTATGGTCACGTAACTGTATGTGCAGAATTCGAAAAAAAATTATTTCCGACAATAAGTACAGGATATTGAATTTGTTTTAGTTGAACTAAAAATCGCCAAAAGCGGATAGAAATGTGTTAGAATAGTGTACATTTTAGATCCCAGCTCTTTAGGTGGAACAGTTCAAAAGTAATGGGCCCTCAAATTTGGAGCCCCCTTTAACGAAATCGGAAAAATATTTTTGGTCGAACACTCTTTAACCATCTAAACTTTTGCCGATCTTTCTAATAAAATAAAAATCGGAAAATAAATTCGAAAAAAAAAGTGTGGGAACAACCCGAATGAAGGGGTACACCTTAAAAATCAAAATTTCGAAAATTGGTAAAATGGAGTTCGAGATATCGTCGAGAAAAGCACCCGGCTGAGATTTCAAGTTGATATCTCGAACCATTTATATTACATGGCCATAAACATGCAAAAGTCCGAAAACAGGACCCTCTGGTCACAGCATCTCTTCCCTGGGGAGGTAGGGTCGCGTACCAGGAGGGGGGAAGATCGACGGAGGAAGGACGAGAGGTATGTTCAAATTCGGTTCGGGCAAGATATCTGTAAGTGTTAGGGAGCTGCGCGCCTTCAAACTTGTGTAATTTCAAGTCACACATGCAAAAAACTTTCATTCTTGAATAATAAATAGACAAGGTAACGTGCCCGTGGGACACACATGCTACCGGACCGGGCAAAACTCGACAACAGGGATCATTATTTCCCTAGAAGAAGTACTGTTAGCGACTGTTTCGTGAAATGTAATACCCGTGCGCAAAATATCACGGAAGATTTGGCCTCTAATAGAAAAATTTAACGTCCTGGGTTCGGGCCCTCTGTGGTAATTTTCCGAAATGGTTGCAATAGAAAAAATAGAATGTCCTGGGTTCAGACCCGCTGTGGTAATTTTTCGAAAAGGTTGCAATAGAAAAAATTGAATGTCCTGGGTTCGGACCCACTGCTGTAATATTCTGCAAATCTGGCAATAGAAAAATAGAATGTCCCTGGTTCTGGAGGTGAAAGTTTCAGGCATTTATATCGGTACCCCTGTAAAAGTAATCTCAAAAATTGTCAACTTCCAAACTGTTTAAGATATCTGAATTAAATTTGGTACGGTTACATAACTGAATTTGTATAATGTGGGAAAAATGACAATGTGAATTTAAGAGAACACATACAGGCTGTTATTCCCATTTGTGTGGTTCGATAATGGACTTGGGAAAGTTGGGCTTATAAAAAATGAAAAATGTATGAAGATAAGTGAAAAGAGTGCCCGCGAAAACCCCTGCCAAAAGTCAGTTTTGTGACACGAAAAATAACAAAGTTAAAGGCAAATTCATTTTGACCACCATAAAATTTTTAAAAATTCATAACTCCTAACGTGCTAGAGATATACGAACGAAATTTGGTACGGACATTTAACTGTGCGCGCAGATATCGAAAAAATATATTAATTTAATTTCAGACTGTAAATACAGGGTATTAATAATTGTTTGCCGAGTTTAACTACTAATCGACAAGTGTGGATAGAAATGCATTACATTAGTGTATATTTAGTATCCCAGCTCTGTAGGCCGAACAGTTCAAAATTATGGGCCCCCAAAGTTGGAACCCCCTTAAACGAAAGTGGAAAAATAGTTTTTTGGTTGAAAACCCTTTTACCCACTAAACTTTTACCGATCTTTCTAATAAAACAAAAATTGGAAAAAAAATTTCGAAAAGAAAAGTTTGGGAGCACCCTGAAAAAGAGGTACCACTTAATAATAAATATTTCGAAATCTGTAAAATAAAGTTTGAGATATCGTCAAGAAAGGCACCCAGTTCCAATTTTGAGTTGATATCTCGAACCGTTTAGATTACACGACCCGAAACGTGCGAAAAGTCCGAAATCATTACCCTCTGGTCAGAGCATCTCCTCCATGGGAAAGGAGGGTGGTGGTCCGGGAAGGGTGGTATCGATGGAAGAAGGATGGGAGGTGTGTTCAAATTCGGTTCGGACAAGATATCTCGAAGGGTTAGGGCTCTGCGCGCTCTCAAACTTGGGCAATTTTGAGTCACACATGAAAAAATCTTAGTTCTTTAATAATGAATAGACCAGGTAATGTGCCCTCGAGACTCACGTGTTGCCAGAACGTGCAAAACTCGACCACAGGGAACATTATTTCCCTAGAAGAAGTATTGTTAGCGACTGTCTTCGTAAAATGTAATACCCATGCGCATAATATCACGAAAGGTTTGGGCTCACATAGAAAAATTTAACATCCTGGGTTCGGGCCTGCTGTGGTAATTTTTCTAAAACATTGCAATTGAAAAAATAGAATGTCCTGGGTTCGGACCTGCTGTAGTGATTTTCCGAAAAGGGTGCCATAGAAAAAATAGAATGTCCTGGGTTCGGACCCGCTGCTGTAATATTCCGAAAATTTGCCAATATAAAAAATTGAATGTCCTTGGTTCTGTAAGTGAAAGTTTCAGGCATTTATATCGGTACCCTTTTAAAATAATTTTTCAAATTCACAACTTCCAAACTGTTTGAGATTTGGTACAGTTACATAACTGGACGTGTAGAATGTGGGGAAAATGACAATGCGAATTTTAGGGAATATGTACAGGTTGCTTTTCCCATTTGCATAGTAGGATAATAGAATCGGGAATGTTGGGATTATTAAAAATTAAAAATGTATGATGGTAAGTGAAAGAACAGGTGTAAAAACCCCCTGCCAAAGCTCAATCTCGTGATACAAATAATAACAGAATTATAGGCAAATAAATTTTGACCACCTTAAAAATGTTTAAAAAATCATAACTCATAAATTAACAGATATATGCAAACGAAATTTGGTATGGCCATTTAACTGTATGTGCAGAGTTCGAAAAAATATGTAAATTTAATTTCGGACTGTAAATACAGGTTGTTGATAATTTTTTCCAGTTGAGCTAAAAATCGGCAGTGCGGATAGAAATTCGTTAGAATAATGTATATTTTAGATCCCAGCTCTGTAGGTCGAACAATTCAAAAGTTACATGCCCTCGAATTGGAGTCCCTTTAACAAAATTGGAAAAATATTTTGGTCTAAAACTCTTTTACACGTTACACTTTTGCCGATATTTCTAATATAACGAAAGTCGGAAAATAATTTCGAAAAGTAATAGTTTGGGAGCACCCCGAAAAAAGGGGTACCCCTTAAAAATAAAAATGTCGAAAATTCGTAAAACAGAGTTCGATATATCGTCGAGAATAGCTCATGTACCAAATTTCAAGTCGATATCTCGAACTGTTTAGATTCCACAGTCCGAAAAGCGCGAAAAGTCCGAAAACAGGACCCTCCGGTCACAGCATCTCCTGCGGGGAGGGGAGGTGTGAGACCGGGAAGGGGGGATCTACTCAGAAGGATGGGAGGTGTATTCAAATTCGGTTCGAGCAAGGTGACACTCACGGTGCAGGTGCTGTGCGCCCGCAAATTTGTGCAATTTTGGGGGACGGTTGCAAAAAACTTTCGTACTTGAATAATGAATAGACCAGGTGACGTGCCCGCGAGACTCGAATACTGACCAATATGAGCTAAACTTGACAGCAGGGAATATGATTTCCCTAGAAGAAGTTGTTTAGCGACTGGTGTAAGGCACTGCAAATGCCTGGCAATGTTTATTAGCTTGTTGCCAGAAGTTGGAGTTGAACCCCTTACTATGAAAGTTTGCCGAAGCTCTATATCTTGGTCAATGCAATGCTTCTTGGCATAAACACCTGCTTGGTGATGATGGAAGTTGTGGTGTGCCATTGCAGGCAAACCAAGGGGCAAATTGTATTTGTGTCTTTAAGGCAGACACAAATTTCCCTCTGCATTTTCCCCGGCTTGGGAGCAGCAAGACCACTGGAAGAGTGGTGCATGCTGCATTATGGGTGAAGTGAATTGTGTTAAGTTGTGTAAGTGTAGGCAAGTGAAGAGATTAATACTGTGAGTGAATGTGCTGTACAGGGTTAGTTTTATATGGCGCGAGTTAGGGGGAAGTGTGATGTGTTGTGCAGTGTTGGTGATTGTAGGCAAATGTATAAGCTAAAAGATATGTAGTGTAGGTGTAACAGGAGTGTCGTGTGCTGTGGACGAAGTAGTCCGAAGGAAGTACCCACATTTTTTCTGGAAGATGTTGAAGGGGCAGCAGGTCTGTCAGGGACACCTCCACATGTCGTGGGTCAGCACACGGAGATGTCGTCTGGGTCAGTCTTCAGGAGGCTCACCGAAGAGGTCGGAATAAATAGCGAAGGAAAATGTTAGAGTTGAGGAAGGTAGCAGCACAGAGCATAGGAATGAAGTAGAGGTAAATGAGGTCGGAAAAATTTTGTTTTGCTTAGGTTCTGGAAAGAAGTTAGGAAGAATAGAGCCGAAAGGAAGTATAGTTGAATTAAGTAAATAATCTCGAGATAAACGACGATGTGTGTGAAGCATTTGCCATGTTGGTGAAGCAAAGCAACGTCAGAAGGAGCCTTGACAAGCACAGAAACAGCAGCAAAGTGCTTGGCTCTGGAAAGGGCGATGTAAAGCTGGCCGTGGCTGAACACAGGTTGAGGAAGATAGAGACAGAAGTGGTCAAAGGTTTGTCCTTGGCTCTTATTGATTGTCATCGCAAATACAGACCTGATGGGAAACTGAGTTCTCGAAAAGACGAATAGATGGTCCGTGGTTGAAGAAGTTTTCTTCGAGGAATGTAGGCTCTTTGACCCTTGAATGACCCGGTGAGGATCTTGGCATCTATGACATAATCCATCATGCGCACAACAATGCAACACGTGCCATTAGCTGGACCAGTCTTAGGGTCGAGGTTCCTGAGTAGCATAAAGAATGAGCCAGCAGCCAGGGTCAAGGAATAAGGGGGAAGAGAAGGCGGGGAAAGTGAGTTTAGGAACTCTGTGGGCACATTCATTTATCACCCTCGGAGTGTTGAAGTTTGTCAAAGCTAAAGAAAGTTTTACTTTCGAATGCCAGGTTCTTCATCATCCGTTGGTTGATGACATCAACATCATCATTCTTCGGGCAAAGGATTGCTCGGATGCTGACTAGCTGGAACAACAGACAGAGAAGCGAACATTAACTGAGCCGATGGAAGGGTGCTGACGCACAACCTTTAAGACACTGTAACATATCTCAAGGACACACCTCTTCGGTGAGGGCCTCGTCGCCAAACACAATGGAGCAGATGTCCGCACCTTCCGGGAGGGCGATGCACTCTGGCAGCACGATGAAGTCTTCGGGCAATCCCTGGGCTGGTGTCAGTGTCCCATCGCCGATCTGCATGAGGAAGCCTTAGAATTCTTCATCTCCCTGATCCGCCGCATGTTGACTCGCAGGTGCAAATGCTTGAAGGATGACAACAGGGGAGACGTTTTAATGCAGGCGTTGACCTGATCGGCTCAGCCTCTGTGATGCAAGACAGGTAGGAACTGCCTGAAGTCTCCGCCAAGAAGCAAGACCTTGCCACCGAACTTGATGCGGTCGTTATCAGTGATGTCCATTAACATCGCATCGACCCGATGAAGAGTGTCCTTGGGTGCCATGAGCGTCTCGTCCCAAATTATGAGACTGAAGGAGCTTAGAAGCTCAGCCTCCTTAGATTGATAGGCCATATTGCAAGTGGAATCTTTTAAATTTGGAACAGAAATTTTGAAAAGGGAATGTGCAGTGGTCCCGCCAGAAAGGAGAATTGAAGCAATGCCAGTCTAAGCAACAGGTCACGCAGTTTTTCCCTCAGCACGAAGGCTGTGGATGAGGCAGTTATACAAAAAGATCCCGATCCTCCAGGGCCACCATGAAGAATGCCCTACACCGAGGATCTGCAGAGGTGTCGGACTCAGCGACAGATACCATGACTTGGTCGAAGACCAAGCATTGATCATGATTGAGGAGAGAAGTCATAAGTTCTGCTTCAGCATGTTCTTCATTGCCATCGAACTGAGGCACGTCGTGCAGGCAATCTTGGTCGGAAGCAGGGAGCCGGTAATCGGCGAGAGTCTTGTCGAAGCAAGACAAACATGAAGCTATGTGAATAAGAGCTCTGTTTTCGTTGGCGAACAAATTATCAGCCTTGTCGTCCAAAAGGTGAGGCTTCAATCGCTCGTACAAATGCACAGGATCAGAAATGTTGGAGTGAAAGTAAACATGAGCAAAGAAGACCCTGTGACAGGAAGAAACACACCATGAGGCAGCCTCGAAGAGCACGACCTCGTAAATATCGTCACAGTCGAGAAGAAGCAACTGCTGACAGGCATCCTTGAATGTCGGGTGTAGCACATTGGCGACTGTGCGAATGTCCTCGAAAGAGGTAGTGCCCTTGACATTTTGCAGCAAAATCCTGAGGCACATGAGCTCCTCACTTCTATGATGCTTTGGTTGAAACACACTTGATATTGTGTTGGGCCCACCTTTCTCCCTGGGTTTCCATATTCTCTGCTTGTCCATCCAAATGAAGTGATTGAGGAAGTAAACAAAAGTTAAGGTGAGAGGACACGGTGTGGAACCGCATTCTCTGCTGCCGGAATGATGGCGCAACTTGTGCTGTTGATTGAATTGGAAATACACAGTCAAGTGCGTGTAGCTGTGCGAGGCCTTCTGCACCACAGCAGTGACATTGTTCTCGGTTATCAAGATTGGCTGCATGTCGGGGAGGTGCAACCCCAATCTCACCACGACGATGAACTTGTCAGACATTTTGATCGAAAGAAGTCTCCAGACAGCTTCCGAAGAACTGACATAACGACAGTCGAGAAAGGAGGCCACCTCATCCATGACCACCTCCACGACCGCAGAGTCGTGGCCCTTGTACATGTACTTCAATAATTAGTTTGTAGCTTGCATGGAAGAGCAAAGCTCCATGTTAACATGACATTAATTAATATTTTTGAAGAAGGCAGAAGTTGTAAGCCACAATGTGCATGTTGTCATACAGGTTATTGGAAATGTTGAAAACTCGGCCATCATGGGGCCTACAATACTGGACGAACCCCTTGTAATTGAGGAGCGTTTCATCTCTGAATGATTTCGGAAAGTTGAATCGGCATTTGCTGTCTCTGAAGCAGGTGGTATTATGCCCGCACTTGTTGTGCACCATGGGGGACTTGACCAAGCTGTGCAAGAGCATCTCGGCAACAGGTTCTGGAATCCGATTAGAGCTAATTTTGTCGACTTCTTCGGGCTTCTGGACCTTATCATCTTTGAAGAGAATGATGAAAATGTTCGCATGTGGCAAGCCTTGCTTTTGGAGTTCTATCGCATATACAAATGTGTCAACTTGTCCAAAAACTTGACGTTTGGTGATGTCTTCCAAGATAGCCTCGAGCTGACCTTGAAGACACAGCAAACCAAGTCCAGGAGGGGACAGGCCAGCTGATAGCCTTGCAGGTTGAGCACAATCTCCGGCCAATTGGGGTGAAAGTGACGAATAGGTCAGGCCTGCCGAATTGTCTCATGATGGCAATTGCATCCTGGTAGGAATGATGGAGCTGTCTGACCGACCCATAGAAAGAAGAGGGATGAATGATCTTGCCGAACCTGGCACCGGCATCGTCTCCAGCCTGGTGAACATGTTCCATGAGCTCCTGGTACGCCTCGAAAAGTATCTTGTCTTGATTTTGTCTGATGTGCCGAATTCTAAGCGATTTGGCCTTGCAGTTGCAATCCACCAAGAATTGCTTGAAGAGCTTTCCAGAATGGTGAAGAATAAATAATCCATGCCTTACCATTATGCGGTAGGCGTAGAATTCGTTACATGTGATGGTATTGCACAATGCACTCACGACGAAGGGGTGATCCATACCACTGGTTTAGCCAGGTTCGCCATGTGGGAAAAGCATTGGGGAAGTCATTGCATCGACACATGCATTCAGCTGATTTACATTCTGGACATGACGATCTCTGGGGTAGATCCGAATTTCATTTTTGAGTGGTGGGTCATCGCCCACGAATATGGCAGCAACCTTGTTTGCGGCTACAGGCAAGTTACGTATGTTGGGATCCTTCTCAATGCCAGCCTTCATCGACATCACCACCTGGAATCGCGGGCGTCCCAAACGATCCACCTCTGCTTGCCCTGCCTGCATGACCTCCCTCATGGTCTTGTGCATCTGAGAGAAATGATTAATTTCGGCCAAAATGGCCTCCTGCTGCTCCACAATAGGTATCTGCAAAGGATCGTGCTGACGGGCTCGAGCAGCATTAGCCTTATCGACATCGATAAAGTACAATTGATTGTAGTGAGGTTCGCTACCGTCGACGGGCCGAGCAGCGCCCGAAGTCAGATGATGTACTTTGCCTTGAACTGTGAAAGTATAGACAGATCTGGCAGTAGAATCAACAATGCCATCTGCACAGAAAGATGCGAAAGAGAGCGAAATTGTATTTCCTTATGAACTGTCTGTAATACGCACATTCATCCGAATCGCCAGTGTGAAGGTGGCGAAGTAGGTTGGGCACCTCGCCCAGAGGAGGCGGGTTTATCTTACCTCTCATACAAGAGTCTTAGAAGGAACCATCCCTTTTGGTCCCTTTGTCCCTGAAGTAGAGCGCATCGCAATGTGAGCATTCTCTGTTCATTGGGCCCAAGTCATGGTTGTCCACATCGACAACTCGTCCCGTGCGAGCAGCATGATAGGTACGGGCATGATACACTCTCGGTCTCACCCTGGTTTGTGCTATTACATTTTCTTGTAGAGTTATGACAGGGCAGTCTCCTCATCGCAAAATAGGCCCAACAACTGCCAGGCGATATCCTCGCCGATGAAAGAAGTGTCATCCAACACTGCTAGATCGCGGGCCACCATTGCAGACACGTCAGGTGAATGCGAAGCTCCTTGTACAGGCTCGTCATGTGGAAGCATACTTCTGGGGACTTGACTTAAGTGCTTGGAGCATTTTTTAGAGAATTTTTTTTTTGCTACAGGAATATGCATAGGCACATCAGGTGCATTGGAATGTCCAGCTACCTGACTTATATGGATGGTGTGTTTTTTGGCTGCAGGAGAAGGCATAGGCATATCAGGTGCATTGGAAGGTTCAGCTACCTGACTTGTGTTAATGGTAGGTTTTTTGGCTGCAGGTGCAGCAAACAGTTTCGCACTCTGAGAATGGGAAGGGCCCGGAATTTGTTGGTGTGCTTTACGCTTGACAGGGGTTGAAGGTGTACTCTCTGATAGGGAAGGCTCAGCAATCTCCTACCCAACTTGAAGTTTTCGAGGCCTAGAAGACACCGCAGGCAGAGACAAAATGTTCTCTGCTGAAGAGTCCAAGTCATCAGCTTGAGAGCTGGACTACTATAATTTTTCGCGCGACAGTCTCTTTCTCAACTACACCCCTTCCTTGGCGGGTCGAGTAGTTACACTGCGACACTTTTTAGTTTATGGCATGGTCCGGCAGAAATATTAAAAGTATCATAAAGAAATACACAGTAAATAAGCACTTAGTTTACAGAAGACAAAGTTACTGGCACTCAACACGACGAAAATAATTTTTCACAATTCAGTCTTTACACAGAAAAGTTCTGCCTTCACGCCCAGCAAATTGACAAACTTCACTAAAGAGAGAGGAACAGGTACTGAACAGGTTCCGAAAAGTTTTGCTAACAGGCACCGAAAGTAATTAAAATGGTCTCAAGCATTAAGTCTCTGGTAGCTGGCAAGCACAGATAGAATAACCGCATCAGCTCACGACTGCAACAAAAGAGAAAAATGTGTGTAAACACTTACCTATGTAAGCGTTAACATGAACGCACTTAATAATCTGTTCATAAAATAAGATATATCCCAACTCAGGCTCCCTCTGTACATACTGGCTCTCTCTGACGTGTTGCAATGCCTCGAGCCGCAATATATAGGCATTTGAATATGCAACCACGTGAATATAGAAATAGGGAGAGGCACTGAAAGCACCTTAAAATGCGAGAATCTAACTCGCAAGTTCCTTTTAGTCGCTTCCTATGACAGGCAGGGTTAGTGTGGTAGTATTCTAACGCCCCTCACCTCAGGGCTATAAGGTTCCCTATGAGACAGTAACATTGTGCAAGAAGTGACAGGTACTGACAGCAATATGTATTGCGAGACCTGAAGTAGTTGTCTTCCATTTGTCGGCAATGACTTTATGTGGTTTTATTGTGGGTGGGTATGATAATGCCCTTGACCACTTGCCTGCACGGCTCCCTCTTAAAAAAACAATACCGTTTAGCGACATGTTCAGTACAGTATCGCTGGAGGACACTCCGTGTAATGGGCTCAGGCGACACGGAGCACGAGGAGCTGTCCTCAATGTGCCAGCTATACTCTCCTTAATATACCCGAAATGGACCTCTCCTGAGGGTTACGGAAAAAGTAGGAAAGTAGGTTTTGTCGGCAGTTGAAGGCACGACTCCACAGTAAGTATAAAATGTAGAAATATTTTTCCGAGGCCCTTGTAAGGGCGACAACCTCGAATAAGGTTAACCCAGGCTGTGGAGGGTGACATTGTCGGGCACAGATTGGATTACTCCCGCCAATAAGATCGTTGGAATCGGCGAGTATTTTAAGGTGGGGAATACGACGAAATATGTTGAAAGGGCGTAAGTGGCATTTTCGCCATAACTCGGCACTCATCCTTGTAGAACATTGAAACTCGGAATGTAGGGGTGCTTTAAGGTGGGGAATATGTCAAAATATGTCAAAAGGGCAAAGTAGCCCTTTCGCTATAACTTCGGCACTTTTCGATGTAGATCATCGAAACAGCAATGTAGGGTATTTTAAGGTGGGGAATATGACGAAATATGAAGGGCGTAAGTGATATTTTCGCCCTAACTTCAGGACTTTTCGATGTAGAATGTCGAAACTCGGATTACAGAGGTACTTTAAGGTGGGGAATATGTTGAAGTATGTCAAAAGAGAATAGTGGCATTTTCTCCATAACTTTTGACACAAATAATTACAAAGTTATAGGCATTTACATTTTGACCCCTGTAAAAGTGTTTTAAAAATTCATAACACCTAAAGTAATAGAGATATACGAACAAAATTTGGTACGGTCATGTAACTCTATGCGCAGAATTCAAATAAAAAATATAAATTTAATTTCGGACTGTAATCACAGGATGTTGAAAAATATTTTCGAGCGAACTAGTAAATCGCTAAGTGCGGATAGAAACGAGTTAGAAAAGTGTATACTTACATATCAGCTCTGTAGGGCGAACAGTTCAAAAGTTACGTGCCCCAAAATTTGGACCCCCTTAAACGAAATCGGAAAAATGTTGTTAGTCGAAAACTCCTTTGCCTTCATAAACTTTTGTCGATTTTTCTAAAAAAATGAAAATCGGAAAATAATTTTAAAAGAAAAAGTTTGGGAACACCCCGAAAAAAGGAGTAACCCTAAAAAATTGAAATTTCGTAGTTTGTGACATTGTCGAGAAAAGCATCCGTACCCAATTTCAAGTCGATATCCCGAACTCTTTAGATTCCACGACCCGAAAAGCGCGAAAAGTCCGAAAACAGGACCCTTTGGTCACAGCCTCTCCTCCATGGGGAGGGGGGTTGCGGTTCTGGAAGGGGGGACCGACGGAGGAAGGATGGGAGGTGTGATCAAATTCGGTTCGGGCAAGACACCACCCGCGGTGCGGGCGTTGCATGCCTACAAATTTGGGCAATTTTGGGGGACGGTTGCTAAAAACTTTCGTTCTTGAATAATGAACAGATCAGGTAATGTACCCATGAGACTCGCGTGCTGCCGGAACAGGTAAAACTCGACAACAGAGAACATTATTTCCCTAGAAGAAGTTCATGAGATGTAACACCCGGGCGCAAATTACTATGGGAGATTTGACCTGTAATAGAAAAATTTAAAGTCCTGTGTTCGGACCCGCTGTTGTAATTTTCCGATAAGGCTGCAATGGAAATAATAGAATGTCCTGTGTTCGGACTCACTGCTGTAATATTCCGGAAATCTGATAATAGAAAATATAGAATGTCAGTGGTTCGAATCCCCTGCGTTAATTTTTCCGAAAAACTGACAAATACGTCTGGAGGTGAAAGTTGCACGCATTTATATTGGTACCACCTTAAATTATTTTTAAAAATTGACAACTTCCAAACTGTTACAGATATCTGAATGAAATGTGTTACAGTGACATTAAGGGACGCGTAGAATGTGGGGAAAATTATAAGGCGAATTTATGAGAATATGTTGGTGATATCGTCGAGAAAAGCATCTGTGCCAAATTTCAAGTTGATATCTCGAATCGTTTAGATTCCACTGCCCGAAAGGCGTGAAAAGTTCGAAAACAGGACCCTCTGGTCACAGCATCTCCTCCGCAGGGAGGGGGGTTGGGGGTCCGGAAGGGGGGGGGATCGAAAGAGCAAGGATGGGAGGTGTGTTCAAGTTCGGCTCGTGCAAGACGCCACCCGCGGTGCGGGCGCTGCATTCGGGCAATTTTGGGGGACGGTTGCAAAAAACTTTCGTTCTTGAATAATGAATAGACCAGGTAATGTGCCCTTGAGACTCACGTGCTGCCGGAATGGGTAAAACTCGACAACAGGGCAAATTATTTACCTAGAAGAAGTTCGTGAAATGTAATACATGTGCGCAAAATATCATGGAAGTTTTGGCCTCAACTGGCCGCGAAGAATGTGGGAGAAATTACCATGTTAATTTATGAGAATATGTACAGGATGTTATTCTTACTTAATGGAATCGGGAATGTTGGGCTTATAAAAAATGAAAAATGTATGAAGGTTAGTGAAAAGAGCGTGCGTGAATACACCCTGTCATAAGCTCAGTCTCATGACAGGAATAGTAGCAAAGTTATAGGCATTTAAATTTTGACCCTCTTTAAAATGTTTAAAAATGCATAACTCCTAAAGTAATAGAGATATATGAACGAAATTTTGTATGGCCATGTAGCTACACGCACAGAATTCTAAAAAATATATATAAATTTAATTTCGGGCCATAAATACAGTATGTCGAAAATTTTTTTCGAGTTGAACTAATCGCTAAGTGCGGATAGAAATGCATTAGAGTACTGTATATTTTAGATCCCAGCTCTGTAGGTTGAATGATTCAAAAGTTACGGGCCCCCAAAGTTGGAGCACCTTTAAACGAAATCGGAAAAATATTTTTAGTCGAAAACTCTTTTACCTGCTGAACGTTTACCGACCTTTCTAATAAAATGAAAATCGAAAAAAAAAATTGAAAAGAAAAAGATTGGGAGCATCCCGAAAAATGGGTTACCCTTTAAAAATCAAAATTTTGAAAATCCGTAAAATGAAGTTCGATATATCTTCGAGAAAAGAACCCGCACCAAATTTCAAGTCGATATCTCTAACCGTTTAGATTCCACGGCCTGAGACGTGCGAGAAGTCCGAAAACAGGACCATCCGGTCACAGCATCTCGTCCCTAGGGGAAGGCTTGTTATGGTTCGGGAGGGGGGAGATCGATGGAGGAAGGATGGGAGATGTGTTCAAATTCAGTTCGGGCACGACACCACCTGCGGCAAGGGCACTGCGCGCCCTCAAAATTGCGCAATTTTGGGAGACAGATGCAAAAACTTTTGCTCTTGAATAATGAATAGACAACAAAATGTCAAACCGATCTTAAATCCCATGTTGCATTCTACCATATATTTTATTGCCTAACTGCATCTACAGCTTGTAATCACACATTTTGGAGGCATAAATTGCATTTAAAACTTACACATGTCTTTCTGAAATTCTCGTCTGATAACTTTTCTTCAAAAGCATTAAAGTCTTCCATAGATTGTAATGGGAGCAACCCTAATAACACTTCCTCATTATTATTCCCATCTTCAAATGTTTCTCCATTTCCTTCACGAGCCAATAGTATATCAATCTTCTTGCCAATTGATGTAACTTGTTCACACATATCAGCTAAGGTAGCCTGCAACTGGCCCAGAACCAACCTATCACTACCTGGGAGCCAATTCTTGAAATGATGCGAGATTATTCCATTGCGAATTTGCTCGGAATTTCGTAATGGATTCCATTTTGCTATTCTTGAGTGAAAATAACTTCGAAATTAAATTATTCCATGCGGAAAAATTTTACATGCTCTTGGGGTCGTGAGATGCGATTCCGCAACGCCTTGAAGACGGCAGCCATGACACTTTTACCGTGTATTTCTACAACCTCACTCTTTCAAACAGACGAAATAAAGTATTAAAGTACTGCAGAGTGCCCGCGCGTATTTTTAAATGATGTTAATACTATGCTTGTTCATTTTATAATACACGATCGCAACAAAT
>PNEQ01031836.1:0-36486 GCA_003012365.1 Medauroidea extradentata
CCCGGACGGCGGACGTGAGAGAGAATCAGTAATAAGTCTCTTGGAGTATACGAACACGTTTTCAAGAGACATCCGAAAGCAGGTGTTCTTACCCATATTATCTTAGTACGCCGAAATATTCCGAGTAAATTAATACTCCATTTGTGCGTAAAAAATAAACGAGTAAATAAAACTACGAAAAACAAGAACGCAACGTCGCTATTATCTTTACGTGTAGCGGGAAATATTTGCAGTGTTTACTTATGCCACTGGCAAATAAGACGTTTAACAGTGTTTCAGGTTGATGAAGAATAATCATTTTGATAGAATGTTGCTATATGAAATAAATAATACCCAAAATGTACGTCAATAACTTCTAAATGTAAACGATTATAAACAAGGCATGTTGGTTTCTCTTTATGGGGCAGAAGTTGTATTCACGTCTTTTTTATATATTAAGTTAACGTTTAAACAGTGCAATAATATATTCTGACTTAAATTATACTTCATTTCTTAAAAAAAGATTACAAAGTCAGTTAAAATGAACAAAAACATGTAGCGCAACGTCTCTTAACATTACGATACAACACACGTTTACATGTTTCTTGTGAGAAAATAAAGTATTTTATCTTACTTCCTGTGATAAAACATAAGATTAGTGAGATTATCCAATGCAATTATGAGCAAAAATAATGTCCGTAAAACACGAACAAGTAAAATTAACGGTAAATGACTATAAAAATATACGGCCGCAGCGTAGCATGTAGGCCTAACTTCAAAATAGTGTGTATAATTGGCTCATGATTATATTTGGCCTATTACGAAATTATATGTAACCAATATATTCTGACGTGCCTACTTTCCACTTCTAAATTGTAATCAAAACCCAAATTGCAGTCCGTGAAGACAAGCAAAAATCGAAAACGTACACATAGCAAGTGATTTCTCAGGAAGAATGGTGCCGCTGTGACTTTTGAGGGCGAGGAGGGAGAAGAAAAGGAAAATGGCGGAGTTACAATTTTTTTTTGCTTGTGACGCCCACCCAGTGCCGTCATTGGCTGGCAGCAGCAGCAATGGACGGGGCGTGAGCTATGATGAGCAGCACAGATGTCGCCAGAGAGAGAGAGAGAGAAAGAGGTAGAGCGAGCGAGAGAGAAGCGAATGCCGCTCTGAGAAACAGCTGGCAGCAGGTCAGTGACCTATCTCTCGCTCTGCGGCTTACGCGCGTTACTGTCTTTCTTAATGAATTTTTCCCGTTTTCATCGTGAAACACATTCCTTTATTTGAGGGTTGAGCTCTTACACCTATATTGCTTATACATATTGCGAATTATAACGATGTTTTACTTTTAATAGATCTCTGCAACTGATTTTCAATTACTAAAATTTTTATTTTTTCCATTTTATTTTTTTATTGTTCGCGGAAATCTGTACGTACGATCGAAGTGTACGTACGAACCGGGTGCCGTACGAGCGGGGTTTTACTGTATTAATATTATTTAAATTCCACGCGAGGGTGGGTGGGGATTTACTTATGGGGGAGCTGGTTTTCTTACATTAATGTATCCAATAATTAAAACTTTCAAGGGGGATACGTATAGCTTACTCACTTAGCAGCTCGAGGACGGGAAGACCCTAGCCTCCGCCAATGTTACGTTTTTATAAGTGATACTCTGTCTTATTTTACTTAGTGATGGTGGAGTTATTTACATAAAACGTACAGTATTTTATAACTTGTTTAAATGAGGGATTCTTTTAATATGAGTCAGACTCGCAGTCTAAATATCAGGTACGGCTTTAATTTACAATATATACAATTATTTCATTACATTTACGATATGTTCTTTAAGAAGGGAGGCCGGAATAGTTAGAGATATTTATGATTATTTAAGAGCCACCTTATTAATGATGCCGAGGCTGATGTAAGGAAATGTCCACGGCGATCGGCACGTCGTAGTGTGACGTGCACTGGCACGTAGCACTTACTTGGCCTCTTATCTGTGTTACACGCAATTTTTAGGTTACAGTACCTCACAATCCCCAGTGTACCGTGATGTGTTTGACCGCGTGGCACGCTCGGTCTGGTTGTTTAGGATGGGGAGAGGAGTGGCCGCTGGCCTTGGCTTGCCTCCCTCACAGCTCGTTGTGCACATGTGATTCATCGTGTCTGCCTGGTGCAACGCACACTTAGACCACAACGAATCAACTCGTATTATTTACATGAAAGTATACTGCTACGATTTTAAAACCTTTCAGAGCCACTCAAAAGGGCTAAAACCAGACATTTCAAGGTTCTGTCATGTACAAAATGACTGAGTTACTCGTTGCTAAAAGTCACAGGCCTATTGGAAAAATCATGAAACTATGCACAACGCACCAGTTTAATGCTCTGTACTGCAAATATAGGCAAAGTGGCTCTCGGTGCGCTGGCTGCAGTTGCTCTTATTGCTTCACTGTTGAGTAAGCATAAAACAAAATCCTTATCAGCCCACATGCCGCACTCAGCGACGGGACTGTTGTATTTGCATCATAGGCCGTTTTTACACCGCAGCGATTTCATAGCCACGTGAGGAGTGATCAGTAATACAGCGCAAGGTGTCTCTAGAGAAAAAAAGATGAGATAACGCAGAATTTTTTCTTCTTTTACGGACTGAGTGCAATGCTGGTCCTTCTTTACAGTGCTGTAATGAGGGAAAAAAAAAAGATTTGTGTCGTCTCTTCAGTTCCCATCCCCCTGGACACTCACAAGACACGGAAACAAATACGTTGGCTTGTTTCTATTTATGTCTTGGTTTTCTGGAAGGTAACCTTGACATAAACCACGTACTTACTGTACAATATTCAAACATAAACTAACACTATAGTGACAATTCTGTCCATATATCCCAATGTGTGACATAACTAAATGTGACAAAAATACAAGCCAACTGTTGTAATGGCAACAGCAGAGAAACTGCAAAGGTTCGAGAATTGGTTTGAAATAGCAGATATGCAAATTTATTATTTTCTGTCATACAGTATTTGTTGTAATTTTTATTGCATGAAAAATGTTGAGAAATTACAATTTCCATCTGTTAGGGAACTGTGTTATTGACATTATGTAGTTACCTTAATATTGTTTTATGTTAGGAGGAATACAGTAGGTTATCAGCTGTTGGTAAGTGGTTGTAGTGATCTTGAATGGTATTTGTAATTGTGTGCAGGGAGTGAAACCTGAGTCTGTACCTAAGACTGACTTTATCCCTGTGGAGTACTACGATGTGAGGCACACGAAGGCAGCGTTCAAGAAGCTGATGCGCGCCTGCATTCCGAGCTCTCCCAACCTCGAACCTGAGCAGAGTTTCTTCAAGTAAGGCTACTTCTGTCTTGTTTCAAGTATGCTCATTAGTACAGTTAAACTGTTTTAATTCAGTGATCTGGGTATGAAAAATGCAATGTTCAGAGTACATACGTAATTTGAGGTTAGACTTGATATCTATCAGCTGCTACTGATACCGACAATGTTTCAAGTATCATGACATTATTTTTGACGTTACCTGTGTCCCATTTGCAGATATTGTATGTGAGAGATGAATATCTTTTCAAGGTCAGTTTCTGTTGGTGTATAAATAACATGATTATCAAGACCTGTTAACTTAATATGTATTCATAATGAAAAATTTCTTAACAATCTTGCATTTTAATATTCACAGACCGTATTTACCCTAATCGAAGAATTATGAATGCATTTATGATGACCCCCCCCCAAAATTATGTATTTGAAGGAAAAAAAATTTAAACCTGAATTTAAGACTACTTGGTACTGAAAATTTGAAATACAGTGAAATAGGAAAATTTTAGCATGGGTTGAACACGATATAATCTAGACATTAGGGGTGGGCGAAGCTTCAAAATATCGAAGCCGAATTGAATATTTGCATTATTCGATATCATATTCAAAAGAAAATATTTACTTCGCACTTCGAAAAAATTACTACAATTTTCTGATGGTTGTAAGTCATCTTAAAAATTGTTGTTATTTGGCCAAAACTTGAAGATGATGTCGAATTTACGTTATTATAAACGTTCAAATATTTTATTTGATACTAACTACACACATTGGCTAGTGGACCATGAAAACATAACCTTAATAGCGTACATACAAAGCAGCCTAAACTGCCGCCGAAACTAAACCGTCTACAACTAATTTCATTCAAACAATAGGAAAACAGCATCTTTAAATAAAATTTTTATTTAGAGCCCGAAACTTTCATTAAACGTTGCTAATTTTTGTACCAAAAACATCTGCTATATCAATTTGTGCCTAAATACAACTTACAGTGATTATTGCAGATTACGCAGCAGAATATTTTTTAACTAAATGGTCGTGAAATTACACTCAATGCGATGCAA
The DNA here is from genome assembly GCA_003012365.1 of Medauroidea extradentata. Lineage (NCBI taxonomy): Eukaryota > Metazoa > Arthropoda > Insecta > Phasmatodea > Phasmatidae > Medauroidea > Medauroidea extradentata. Next base: position 4,371 of record PNEQ01031836.1, read on the forward strand.
GCCGTATCGATGAAATTAGAAAGAAAACAAACAGCCTAGGCCGTGTCTATGGTTTACATCAAGTGTGCCATTTCGAATGGCCTTAGTCTCGCAAGCCATACAGCAAACAGCCACCATGTCATAGCACATGCACAAAGGAAATGGACCGGTGCAGTGCATAATTATTTATGCAATTCAAAGTAATAATTTAAATTTACGCAACACGACAGGCGGATCAGTTAAAAACAAATGTAATGCTGCTGGCCCACTGACATTTTCGCAAGTGAAGTTGTGTGTCGATCATGTAATGATCATGGCCATATTGCGACCATGTTCAGAGATGCGGTATTCAGGCGAAATCAGTAAGCACTTACGGAAACTACTTCGGATCCACTCGATAGAGAGCAAATGGGTCGGAAACGTCATGCAATAAATTTAAACCGGCCCTCAAGATCTCAAATTGTTCAACTCTATCCCGTCGCCAGATCCACGTAGATCTACCCTGCTGGGGAGAGTAGATAGCAGCAAGCAGATGATACAACGGAAAGTGCATGTAAAACGTAAACAAACATTCCCGCATGTGTAAATAATAGAAAATATATTATAAGGCGGTTTGAATGCATGTTCACGGAAAATACTATGTTGGATTATATTATTTTTATTGAAAAAGCAGTCTGGAGCAGTTTATCAAGTAAAAATATTGCCAGAGTACGTAATTCAGGTATGGAATAAATTATTTTTACTAGTACACAATTTTAATGCTACATACGTTTATGATACCAGCACAAAAGGATATTCAGCACTGTTTTGACTTGGTGTAATAACACAGGTCTGCCAGATCGGAGACTGAAACTACCGCTTCTGCAGTGAGTAGATCCAGTCAAGTGACCTATACTACCTAGCAGGAATATTCCTAGTAGGTTTCCATAAGCGCCTCGTGAATACAAAATAACGAATGTCACTACGCAGAAGAACTAGGCCACCTGCCAAAAAATCCAGGAGCAGTATTTGGTTGTTTTTTACTAAAAGTATCTGCGGTAATGAAGCAACATGCAAAACAATATTCAAAATTCCAACAGGTACTTCATAAATTAATTTAAAAAAGATACAATTTTAGGGTCTGTTAGTTTTATAAAACCTACTGAATTTTTTGGGGATTTTGTGATTCTTTTAGTTAACACTACAACCCTACAAAATCATCTGAAACAACATCCTGAGCAATTACAGAAATAATTCCTGTCAAAACATTTTTTGCAAATCACTACAAAACTCTCAATCTTATGCAACTTAGAATTAGCCTTCGAGGTATGTTTCTAACAGTGTAAATTATTTTGCATTCTACACTTGTTTAAAAATTCAATTTACTTGATATTCAATTAAAATTTCAACATATTTGCTTCGAATTCACTTCGAAATGAAATTTTCATGTTCGCCCACCCCTACTAGACACACGTCACAATATATTCGAACAAAAGTACTGTATTACAGTAGTACATAGGCTAACCTCACTGAATGAAAAGGGAGCAAAATCTGTTGTTATTCATCACTTCTCCGAACACCCATAGTAACGTTTCCCTTATTTGTCTCTTTTAATTCAACTTGATCAGTAATTTTAGTTACTGAAAAAAATAAAAATATAGTATGACTAAATCTTGTGAATTAATTAAATGCGGCTGGATAACAAGATTTGTAAAGAAACATGTCTGTACGTCATTTTCGGGGGTTGGGGGGGGGGGGCGATTGGAACAAACCCTAGAATACGACACAGTAAGACACCATATAGTGTTGCGCTGTGCAATCAATAGTGTACAACCAGAAGCAGAAAATGCGAAGGCTGAGAAATAAAACATCTCGCCAAATTAGTATAAACGCCATTGGCTTTGGGATGTCAGTAGGTAGTCTATGGTTATGCTGCATTTTCTATGGTTAATTGCTGCAACTGGTAAACAGTGGCGTCCATTGCCGTAAATAAACTGATTATTATATTTCACGTAACCGTATTGTTTAATGGATACTGTAGTAGCAATAAATTACCATGTATTTTTGTGGTAATGGTCAAGGAACAGAATTTTCAGAAATGTTTTGTTGTGATTCGTGTACCATGTGAGGTATTTGGCCATCCTTCCCCACCTTATTCTAAACTTATAATTTTTTTTTCTTCCTTTTTTTCCTCTCATATTGATATCTACCCGGCGTCTGTACAGGTGCCCAGACCCCGGCATACTAAGCTAGATGTTTGGTGGTTGCCCAGTTAAGTGGAGAACCCAGCTGACATTGGCAATTTGTAATCAGAATGCATATAGGCTAGGTGAAGTGAAAACATAGTATAATTACATGCACGAACTGAGGTGCTGCATTTCCTTTTTATTACAGTGCAGGTTACATACGAACAAAAACTTAAATTTAGTGTTAAGGGCTTCTTTCTGTAATATTATGTAATTCTGTTATCATGAGCCGAGCCACGTTTTTTCTTTGCTAAAATATAGGAGTAATCTTTGTTAATGTTAGAAATGTATCCAGACTATTTAATGTTAATTTGATCTAAGTATGTTATTGAGAGTTGTGAGCATCCTGTATGATGTATTGCACTCGTGGGCGGCAGGCGTGATGCAAAGTAAATAAGTATCACAAGTTACAGTAAACCCCCGATCTAACGACATCGGATCTAACGATATCGGCGATCTAACGACATAATTTCCAGGAACCGTGAAAAAATTAATATTTTAAAAATTTATCAAAGCTAAGCAAATTGAAATAGATTGCAGTAAAATGTTGATTAAAAATAATAGTTCGTACATTAAACAATAACATAATGCAGTTATCATAAATTAGTGACATGCAGCTGTGAAACAAAAAAAAAAAAACTGTTTAAAAATGCTAGAAACTTTGGCTGGAATATAGTTGAAGCGAGCGCTGCGTATGTAGGCGACACGCGCAACACAGACATATGTGAGACGTGATGACTAACGCTGCCTTATCTCCTAATGCTCCCCCTCACTTCTCCACGCACCCTCCTGCCTGAACTTCCCTCTCACACTCCTCCACGTGCTCTTATCTCAGCTATGCAGTTCGATACGCGACGTGGCATAGCAATGGTAATTTACAACCTTTTTTTAGGAACCGTGAAAAATTTGAGTCAAAATATTGAAAATCCAAGGAAAATCATCCGTGTTGCAGTTTCCTTTGTGAGTGCTGTGGTGTAAGAAACATGCCGCTAAACATAGATACAATTCCACAACAGTCAATAAATATTAACCCCCCCCCTTCCCAACGAACAAGCCAGATTGTGCTTGTATGCGCGCACATGAACTGCCGACTCCCGACTGTATGATAGTCACGTGCAACTAGCATCTTGTGTCGCCACAAAGCAGAGCCACGTATTTGTTTTTCCTCTCCCACTCGGCGACTCTCTCCCATGTTTCCGTGTCTTGTGATAGCCCAGGGGGATGGGGGTTGAAGAGACGACACTGTTTTTTTTTCCCGCCCTCGTTACAGCACGGCAAAATAAAAAAGGACCAGCATTGCACTCCGTCAGTAAAAGAAAAAAATCCAGCGTTATCTCATTTTTTCCTCTAGCTGCAGAATTGAGCTCGGCTTGACCTTGACAACTTCCGCTGTATTATTGATCACTCGTCATGTGACTATGAAAGCGCTGCGGCGTAAAAACGGCCTAGTACGCAAAAACAACAGTCCCGTCGCCGTGTGCGGTATGTGGGCTGATAAGGTTTTTGTTTTATGCTCGCTCGACAGTGGAGCAATAAGAGCGACTGCAGCCAGCGCGCCTAGAGCCATTTCATCTCTATTTGCAGTACAGAGCATTAAGTGGTGCGTTATGCATAGTTTTATGATTTTTCCAATAAATAGGCCTACAACTTTTAGTGACAAGTAATTCAGTCGTTATTTTATACGTGACAGCACCTTGAAAAGTCAGTTTTTTTGCCCTTTTGAGTGGCTCTAAATTCGTGTTCATAAGACGTTAGAGTTTTTAAAAAATACAGACTTCTTTTTAATGTTTGTTCTTTAACACACACTTTTATTAGTATCACGTAAATGCTTATAATGGCGATAGGCTGTAAGTTTTAAAAGTTCTTGCGCAATAAAAAAAAAGACTCATTGGCTGTACTGAAAGGTTTTAAAATCGTTACCGTATACATTCACGTAAATAATGCGAGTTGTTCTGCTGTGGTCTGAATGTGCTTCGCGCGAGACAAGTAGGATGAATCACGCGCGCACGAGCTGCTCGGAGGCAAGCCAAGGCCAGCGGCCCTGCCACTCCCCTCCCCCATCCTACACTTCCAGACCGAGCGCGCCGCTCTGCTACGCACGTTACGGTAGGGGATTGTGGGGTGCTATTTTATTTGGAAGACACCTTTTCATCGTACTAAAATATAATTCCAATGAGAACTTTTTTTAAGTCGGTTATTGTTCTACGACAACTCAGCTTGTTACTAACAGCATGGTAGACGAACAGTGACCTTACGCCCGTGTGCGAGATCGCTAAACAAAAAAACTGCAGAAACAAAATTCTAAATCTCAACAACACCTCCTCGGCCTAGCTCAAGTAAGAAACTCCCCAACATGAGGCGAAAGGTTAACCTAACAAAAATATAACAACCATCTGAAGAAAAAAAAGTGTTCTTCCACAAAATTTTAAATTATCAAAATGTTATCGGTGTAACAATATGGTAAGTAGTAGTTCTTTTATAGTTTTTTTTTGACTGGCTCCAAATTTTAAGATAGTGGTTATATGTAGTTACAGCAGTGTCACATGTTTAGCAGTATTATTAGAAAATTATTTAGAGATGAGGGTAAAACTAAAATTCACAATTATCGATCTGGCGGGTAGCAGTGTAAAAGTGGATGAATTTTGCTCAAGAGTGTGCACGAGAGAGAATTGCATTACTTGGTGCGGCAGAGTATGAGTAATTACTTGTGTAAGTGAATTTGGATAAACGTCTTAGAGTGCAAGCTACAGGGGATGAACAAAATTTTTAAGTGTCATTGAGTAATTCTGTATCCGATTGTTTACCTTTGTGATGACAGGGATGATCCAGGGTGGGTAATGTGTGTTTTTGTGCTAAAACCTTCCCTCGTCCAGCGTAAGAAGGATGAATGTTTGGCACGATGCATTATTGCTGTTGCTGGGAGGGTTGCAAGACATTGGAGAACATGTTTGCTGTGTGTAGCAGATGTCAAGACCCGGCTGAACACACAAGCTAAGCTGCTCGCATGATGCGAGGGTATTGTTAGCGCTGAGGCAGGGTTGGGGGAAGAGGCTGATGTAAGTAGTAGGGATTATAAGAGGAGGTGAGCAACTGGCCAGAGAATGTTTTGAGTGATGTCTGTTTGAATTTGGTGCAGCTACTTGAGTGCTCATGGTTGCAATCAGTTGCAACTACCAGTGGTTAGGTAGCAGCACATGTCATCCTCTGCTCAGTCGTCTTCTAAAATCCTTAAATATTTTCTTCTAAGTTTGTCGCACTTTGCTCGTGAGGGAGTCTTTTAGTAACCTTTAGGGAGGTATATGTAACAGTGGAGAGCATGAGAGGTTCCCTGAAGGGGCAGTAAGATTTCAGGCGCCCTAAGTGGAGTGGTTCCCTGCTGAGGAAGCACGATACAATCCTGAAAGCTTGGTGCACAAATGCCACGTGGCCGGCGGTCTATTGTATAATTTAGAACGCCTTAGATGGAATACAGGGTCTTTTAACGTGCCGCTCAAAGACACGGGTATTTGCTGCCAGCAGACAGTTGGGTAGAGGGGGACTGTCACCCCAAGCTGCACTTACAGATGTTAAGAAGATGGTAGGTAGTACAGCATAGGCTTCTCTTCGGTTGAGCGTGGACCCGTGGTACTCGTCGATCCGGGCAAAATGATAACTAAGTGAGAGGGGAACAAATATACTTACTGTTTACACTTAAAACATTTGAACCTAACTCTCTCTATGGGTTGGCCCAGCAGAGGAGCTAGAGATACCAGAAAGTAGTGAACTGCAACGTCCACAATGATAACGACGTCTAAATATAATCCTTATCGATAAAGTATCATCATCACCTCCAACATTATGTTCAACAGTGGGCTGACCACACAAATACCACTGAGATTTCACAGATGTTTGTGGATTACAATTAGGGCACCTTACAGAACGTGGGACGTTGGGTTGCCTATTCATTATAATGACATAAACGATATTTCAATCATCACACTTTACTAAGTCAACTAACTACCCATTACAATTCACTATACTATACACATTTGTTAGTTTGTTTAGTATCTACTATCCAATAAATATGATCCAATACCATAAACTTCTATATCTACATCATACATAGCAATTTATACATGGTTAGATTAATTATACAATGTAATGCATGGTAACTTGTTTTACAGCTAGTTGTACTCATTACCCAAAAAGAACTATTTACTTGGCCTTTATTTTAATATCACAAAAGGCGCACCATATGACCTTACGGAGAACCACTTTGAAACTTCCACCTTTCGAAATTACTTGACGACTCCACGAACTGGAGGTATACTCCGTACTACTACATGAAGGACATTAAATCTCGCCTATGGTTGTATTTTCCATACTTTACAAAATCAAATTACTATATAAAATCAAATAATTACTTACATACGACCCGAAGGCGACCCATCTCGCTGGAGGTTGATTCAAGACTTCTCTGCTAGGCTACTTCATCACGACAAGGGCTTCAATATAAGACCACCAAGACTAGATCACAAGACAAGCTTCGTGAGGCTTATATAGCGAGCCATTGACGTCACGAGGCTACAACAATGGCCCGGTCTCCCTACCTGTGACCTCGGAACGGCCGTGGACGTGCTTTTCCGCACATCCTCCGCTCAACTCTCTTTGTTCGCCTAGGTCTACAGCAGGTGACGAAATCATCACGGCCCCTAGCTTGCTCACGTTATAATTAACATTTCTTATGCGAGAGGCATCGCCTGCCGACAACACATCCTGTGGGTCATCTCGCCACCGTGCCTACTGGTGCTAAACCGCTGACTAGAGTCTCATGAAACTTTGTGTTAACATGAATAATACTGTTACTGAAATTTCTATTTGAATACGTAACAAATAAGATATCTACATTTCTACTCTTGTTCTTGCCACCAGCTTACACTGCCATCAGTACAAGTTATCTAGTAACCCATAGACATGACTTTTAATGTTTCCTATACTACAAAAATAACAATTTGGGTGCACAGTACAGCCCCCTTCTACATCTTATAATAATTGTAGGGCTGAAAGCCCGATTCCTCACACAAACTCTCACTGTAACTATAGAGGGGTTTAGGTGCAAAACCACTCACCTAGAATAATTCTTGCAGAAGATGGCGTTTCCTCTCTGAGATATCTAATACTAAGAGGTCATTCTCAGACATGAGTTACTTTTACACACAAATAAAACAAATAAATTAATTCAATGGCGTTATTATTTCGCAAAAACACAAGTTCCTTTACACTGAATTTACAGTCACTGCACAATTGGTAAATACACTGGTTCATGCAAAACACACACTTGTTTATACAATTACTAAACTGACCGCGTGGTCTTTCTAATCTGGAGCCTCGGAAACTGTCGCAGATATATCCACTTCCGGTAGAAATTAGAGAAGTGCCACATGGCATCAACTCCCCACGATAGGGCGCGTTTCTTACACTGTTCGCACGGCTAGGAATAGGTGTCTCCTTGAGCAATTTAGTAGGTAATGAAATAGATGGGACAGGCTTAGGCTTCCTTACCAGGCAGCAACCTGAATGTGGGAAAGGTGGTTGGGGCTTCGGCTTCCTTACCAGGCAGCAACCCACAGGTAGGTATTTGGATAGTTGGGAAGGTTGGGAGAGCAGGCTTCAGCTTCCTTTCCAGGCAGCAACCCGCCATGAGGGAGAGGTGGTCGGTTAGGTTTGCTCGGGGTGGAGATCCGAGTCCTAGACTGACTGATTTGCTAGGCAAACGCCCGCCTTGAATACCCTGGAGGGTGGCTGAAAGTACCGTTAATGGGTCGTGAAAATGGCCGCCGCTGGAGAGGAGGCTGTCTGCTGGCTAGCAGGCGCGCTACTCCAACACCCACAAATTCCCACTACTCGGCCAAAAATTACGTTCAGGCATTAAAACTTTCCTGCGGGTTCATAAAAATGTCTGTGTTATTAAAAGAATATAAATAAAACATAAAACAAACACAGAAAATTAATAATATTACGTTTACAAACAATTAGGATACATATTTACTCTTTTCAAAGTCCATAAATTGCCGCCTGGCATTGTTAGGTTAGTGTCCATTTGTTTGATTACATTTGTTATGGCGGGCGTGAATATGTTCATTCAAAAACGGTAAATGTAAACACTTTTAACCTTTAATTATTACGTTTTTACGGCAACACTGCTCACAATAAGGATTTAGGTGACCCCTTGGGCAAAAACAAAAACAAGATAGGCTTAACTTTTAAGTAATTACAAAATGCAGGGCCGAGCGTAAATTATATACTAGCACATTTAAGGGGTGCGTCAAGTTGGAGCAAAGAAGATTGGGAAATGTGTTCTTGCAATAAAGGTTAAATTCATCATAAATAAATAGAGTTTTTCAGGCAAGTGATGTGTGTTTGATAAACATATGTTGAGAGAAGTTGGCATAAAAGTTGGCCTACATATCAAGAGTGAGGGAGTTGACACAGAGGGAGAGAGAGGGTAATGTATGTTTGTGTGTGTCTGTGGTCTATGTGTCTGTGCGTGCATGCATGAGCATGTGTGTGTGACTGCGCCAGTGTTGAGAAGCAGCGAGAAGCAGTGCAAGTAGGAAAATAGAGCAGACGTGGGACCAGAGGAAAGTGATGTGTAATGTCTGGGGTGTTGCAGGCTGATAGAGAGCTGTGAGTGGCTGCAGCAGCTTCAGAACATCATGCAGTTGGCTGGTGCTGTGGTGGATCTGCTTGATGTTCAGGGCTCCAGTGTTATGATATGTCTCGAAGATGGCTCTGACATCACAGCGCAGGTTAGTCCTGTTCACTGCTTTCTTCAATTTCCTAAGAGATTGCAATTTTTAGGCAATCAAAGCCATGTTTTTATCACAGTTAAGAGCTAGATTCACGCCAAACGCAAATAAGTAGACAATTTAAATGTATCAAGTGCCTTAGTATATTACAGAAAGAATCCACAGTTTAATAAAACACCACGAGCATGGGATTTGTTGTGATGATGTACAGTGATAACGAGCATCAAGGCCTCTTTGTTGATATGTTGCAAAATGAATAGACTGTTGTACGAGGCGTACTCAGATATTGTGCACGTGCTTTCAAGTTACTTCAGAAACCCACCAGTGTTGAACGTGTTGGTGTTATTTCAGCCACGTGGTAAATCTGTTGCGCAGCCTGTTGTTTGTAACATGCCGAAAAGGTTTAGGTAAAATTCCCAGACACGATGTGTGGTGTTCTTTTGTGAAAATATTTCCTCCATCTTCCAACTCCACTTTCGAACCCAACAACTCTGAAGAACCGCAAAGTCTCATGTCTCCGACTATCTAGGTCTAACACTGGGGCTGAGGAGTTCACTGCCCTTTATTCGAAGTTGATGGTGGATGGTACCATTACAACTTACACAGACTGACACTACACAGACTGACACACTCAGAAACACACACTCAGCAACACAGACAGATGCACATAGACAGACACACAGACACATAGTGACACACACAGAGACACACTTAACAGGCCCACAGTCAAAGATGCACCAAAGAGACACACAGACGCAGAGAGAGAGTGAGAGACAGACACACAGTGCTTGGCCGCTTGGTGGAGTAACGACATACTTTGCCTGGAAAAAGTGGTATTTGAGTCTCTTTTTGTGAATGCTGGTTCCTCAGTCTGGCCATTTCATGTCTTCTACGTATTTATCTTTCTTGGGTGATATAGACAATAAATCCAAACAGAAAAGGTTCTTCTGAAGGATCTTACATTTCACAAGTTATGGCACTGTAAATTAACAGCACAGTGTTCAGTAATGGTTCATTAAAGCACTGGTAAGTTTTGTTGTAATATTCTACTTTGGTCACTCGTGGCACAACATGATTATGCTATAGCGATGTTCTAAATTTTTTCCCCCAATAGCCGCATTATAATGGGATCACTGTAACATCAATCCAAATTTAAATAAGACACACAGAGCCTTTATTTAAAGATTTAAAATTACTGGAAAGAAATTTACATCTTAAGGATTCAAGTTGTTAACTATGGAGCTAGAGCCCAAGCACAAATCAGAAGCTCGAAAGAGTAAGGACGAATATGAAAAATGATGTGTTGGAAAATTGAGTTTAAAGATAGGGGAATCTCTCAAGATAGAAAGGGTGAATATGACAAGTAGCAATGTAAAACTAATACATTGAGTACAAAATTAAATTTATTATTTTTTTTCATAACATAACTTTTAAGAAATACAATATATGTATGAGTGTGTCGCACTGTAGTGGAGACCCCTTTGTTACACCATTCAAGGGATCCTGCAAAAATGGTGTAAAAAGCTGGAAAGTGTAAAAAGTGGGAAATGCAGAAAAAGGCTTTGAATATTACTCAGTTGTATTAAATTAACATTTATATAGCTGTTAAAAATGTAAACAAACAATTTTCACAAAAAATAAACTTCCAAACATGTAAAGCCACACCCAAGAATTATATTTCGTTTTAAAAAATTCAATGTAAAAAAGATACAGTAAGTGGTAAATACTGAATATGCACTGACCAATAAACAAGGTTATGTCAGTGTTTAAAGCAGTTGAACCAACCATTTGAGAGACAAACATTTTCAATTTCCAGTTTTCTGACTATGACTTGTGCCGTTTCCGACGATAAAACATTGTTAATTAGTACATTTGTACTCTTGCACCCACACATCATTCATTAAAATAATTCCTCAGTTGGTCATAATTTGACATGCAAACACGTTTACATTTTTCCGTCCCAGAACTCTCTTCAATAATTGAACAATTTTAAAACTTTAAAACGTCAAGTTATTCATCAACTAGAAATGCTAGTCTTTTAGCTCTGCAGACATTTTAATGCATGCCATTAAGCCCGTTTTGAATAAATTTACCACTTTGCATTAATAATACTCTGTCACAAAAATAACAACCAGAACATTAAATTCATGTTACTCGAGTTAGTAAACACAGCAACCGTAGATGCATGTATACCGATAAAGGCAAATGTGAGTGCTAGTGTGCATGCCACACTGTCACGTAAACTAGAGTAACTTCATGTAAGTTGCAACCAGCTTGTTGTGTTTTCACGTGAACTAGAGCATCTCAGTGCAACTTCATACAAGTTGCGACCAGCCAATGGTGCATTCAGGTGAGTAAGTAAACCACAGGTCAACAAAATGGCATCAAGTGACCTAGTTCCAAATTGTAAAGATGTACACCAGCGGAACAGTTGATCACCTTGCCGTAATTTTATACATATATCTGTGCTTGTCGCTTGTGTTCAGAAAGTAGACAAATGTAAAGAAAAAGTGTAAACTGCGGGAAATAGAAATATTGAGTGTTGTAAACAATGGGAATGTTGTACATGGAAATAAATGGAGATAAAACGGCACAGACAGTAATTGGTATAATTAGCGGGAAAACGTAAAAAACTGTAACGTAAAGACAGGCTTCTACTGTATTTGTATACAAGTAATAAGAATGAAATTTTGAATCTCATTTCTGTTCGGCTTCACCTTAAATTATCACTCTCTGGTGTTTAGTCGGGAAGATGTCGTTCACTAATTGGTGTTGTGCCTATTCTGAAAATATGAAGATAAAACTTATAAGGTAAAAACACACAAACAAGGTACATCAAACATAAATACAGAACAGGATGACTGACTGTACTCACCTAGTTCTGCTTTAGTCGAAGTCGACAATATCATTAGCTGCATCCTCGCACATCGCTCATACCACCATCTCTTATCACTTGTTCCAAAACCAATTTGTACGGCATTGGGACAAAAGGTAACAGTTCTTTTAGGTCACGTTGTTTTGCTTCTGTGAGTTAGAGAGGTCCATGGTACTGTTACTGTAGAACGCTCACGATCCCAGCCCCACACTAACCAAAACATATTGAAATACTCAGGGAGTATCAATGGGGTAGGGGATGGCTGGATTTCCAGCTACAAGACCCACGGGACAGAGAGATACTCCAGTTACTGAAAACAATACTATGTTGTGGTATCCTAGATTGAAAATACAATGTTACACAACATCCAATACAGTCGCTGAGCAAGAGATTGAATCGGGCAGGACGGAAGCGGGACAAATAAGTTCATGAAATAATCTTCTTACCATGTTCCGCCGTACTGAAGGAGCTGGTGTGGCTCGGCCCGAGCTACAATCACCACTGGCCGCCTGGCTGCGATTCGCAACGAAAGAAGCGGAGGAGGGGAGGGGAAGTTGCGCACTTAGCGCGGAGCGCGAAAAGGGTGGGGAGGAAAGGGAGGTGCTGGCGGGAGGCTTGAAACTGTGCGGTCGTACACATGTCCACAATATGGCGTCCAGCCTGGATGGTTGGGGCATATGGCACAGTACTTTGGTGGAAGAACAACTGAGCTGATGTTGAAGAGATCTTCATTGTTTCTTGTGCTCTTTCCTTTTTGTAGCTAGACTATTGCTGGAACAGACATTAGGTAGAATGGGTGTATTTCAAAACCTGTCGTGAAGTCCTTGTTGTTCCATCCCTGAATTTTTGATCCCAGTAACTGTTTCTTTCTTACCTTATCAAGAAGTACTGTACATTAAAATCTTTTATCATGTCGCTATTTACAGAAACTACTCTAAACCTTTTTTTTCGTCTGGTATTTTCAATGAACTTTATGTTAATGTTGTTTTGGAAACACCTCACAGTGCATGATTTTAAACTTTACGTGTCCGAAGTCCCTGTCACAACCCATCATTGAATGTCCTGACATAAAAAAAAACATGGCGAATACATTGAAATCGGCCAATATGTATGAGACGTAAGTACCCTAAAACAACATTCAAACTCTTATTTTGCCCTGGGCAATTATCGCTAAAATAATGAGCAATTTGACATTTTCAACAAAATTTTCGAAGTAGTGACTTACGAAACTGTCTATTTCATAAGGCTACATTTGCCAACTCTTTTGTCCCAAATGTACATAGTGGATGCTACGATTTTGATGTGAACTCCAAAGTTATAGCTCCACATTTTTCACTTGTAATATTGAACGTTACATCTCAGTCGAGGCGTTGGTAAAGCTTGTCGTAGATTGACAGTCATCACAGCAAGACTGGTATCCTTAGTTTCTTGATAGTTCTTCATCATGTTTTGGGTGACTTGCTGTTTTTTCAGATGAATCTTCAATTCCAGGTCCATAGGTGGAAGCCTTACTGAGTTGGGATCAGTTTTCTTCCGTTCATTAATTTCCATTTTCAGCTTTGAGTATGTATTGCATTCATCAACTGATGGAGGCTCAATACCAATATTATATTCATTAACAAATACTCTACAGTTGTAATTCTCCGCAATTCTGGAAGGTACTCAGAACACTTTTCAGTAAGCCATTCTTGATAAGCACGATATGATCCTTTTATGGAGGAACCTGGAGTCATACTTTCTGAATGGGCTTTTTGCTCTGCTATAGTGGTTGGACACTGTAGCTAGAGACTCAATGTGCTGCTTAACTAATGCTTTCCTCTCGACAGTAGCCTTGGTTCCCCTACCGTCAGTTGCAACAGTCGCAGTTGAACTCTGCTTCCCTAAAACCACACACACACTCTTTTTTGTGGTACCTTGCATGCTACAAAACCCTTGACGACAAACATGTTGTCTTTGTCCATCGACAATGACAGAATTTTGAATGGTTCGAAGTTTCCTACTTGGCCTATTTGCCACAGTTGTAACCTTACAGTCATCCCAAATAAGAAGCTTTGATAAATGCGAGGTCTGTAAATTATAGTCTCAGATATCCCAATAATTGCAGAAAATATTCTGTACACGGTCCATCCCAATTTCTTCAAACCATTTACAACTACACTAACAGGGTTCTCCAATTGCCCAATCACCCGAGTAGGTACTGCACATTTTGTTTTTCTTGAAACATAGCACTTATCAGAATTACGCCTTTTCGCACTTTTGTTAACAATCCACCTTTCAGTATGTTTTTGTCTCTTTCTTGATGTGCTTTCCACCTTCCGTTGTCTATTATTTTTCGTGCAACACACTCGTAACACTAGTCGACACAAACGACCCCTACAGTTGACACGAAACGACCTGCACGCTGTAACGCACCAACTCCAACTGCAACTGAGTTGGACAGGATGAAGCTCAAAGCTCACAGTCATGTTACAACCGGAAATGACGACCGGCCGCCGAAGTGAAAGGGCAAACCTACGCTTGTAATGCCACCCGAGAGCACAGATATTCTGCATATTCGCCCTTGCTATTGTCACCTCGCGCTCCTCTCGAGTTGCTTAACCTCGGAATCAGACTCCTATGCTGGAGCTGAACGGCGATGCTGCCAGCCACGCCCTCGCGAGCTGGGTAAATTCAATGATGAACTATCTGCACTTTTACTTAATGGTAAAGTTATTTGCCACTACTAGTTCTGCCAGTAATTTTACAGGATCAGTTTTAAGTTACCCTTGAAATGAAAGAGTCGTAGTTTGATCCGTTTTTATTCAGTTTTTTTCATTATTGTATAACACAAAACAAAAAAAAAACTTCCTCCAGTTGCAAATGTATCGTTGGGGAAACGGGCCACAGCATGCTCGCGCGACCGTCCCCGGCCACGACGCGATGATTTCTCCCTCTCGGTGATGGTCTTTTCGCCTGACCCTTTGACGACACTAGCGCCTAGATCCAGGACCCCTATGCACAGTGGTGCATGCACACTGCCGCGTTCCTTCTCCTTGCTGTCCCTCTCATGCCGTGTACCCCCTCCCTGCCACCCATCGGCCAGCGTGTTGCCTTGCCATCATCGGTCGCAACGTACAACCTTCAAATTGGTGAAGATTTTCACCATTATTTACCGCTAAAATATTTGCATGCACATATTGTACAAGCAGTTACCAACACAAACGTACTCTACTATGTTAAAACTGTCAGAATACTTTACATTGGTATGGAGCGTGCTAGGTGAAGGCACACATTAGTAAAGTTCGTGTGACAAATGTTAAAGGCAGTGGCCAATGCAAGATAAACTGCTCTGAATACAAAGTGTTCATGTTTTTTCTCTTCAATTACATTGAATATTTGAATACATATCTGCTGAAACTACAAGCACGAAAGAGCCAATTGAATCTAATACGCTCGCTTTTGAAACACAAACAAATGGTGGTGAAGAAGTGGCAGTTAAATTGGGTTCTGAATCGCGGAAGCTGGAGTTGATTAAGAATATGACCAAAAAAAATTCCACATGAACAGATGAACTCTCGGTAATAGAAAAAAACCTCTTTCTCTGGTACGTCTAACATTGCTGGCACTTCGGAAGTGTAGGAGTTCAGATACGCATCTGAAAACTACTCCCAGACAATAACCCGATAAATAAGAAAATTACTCTACAAATAAAATTTTCACAAAAAAATGAGGTGTACAAACCAACAAAAGTCTTTCTCAAAACTAGAGGAACTTGAAGCCTCAAGGGTGTTCAAGTGCGATAAGATCATAATTTTATATTTTTATGAAATATTGTTAGTTTTGTAGACGATACTTTTGAGTCCATTTTACTTTTATGAAACAATTTTAGTTCTCATAGTTTTCTCATAACGGAGTGCCCAATTCAAAATTTGCTTGTTATGCTGACATGCAAATAATGAAAACCGTCTGACCTACTTAAACAAAATAATTTGCTGTGAACTTATTTCCCATGAGCCATGCAATAAAACATTTATAAACCCACAACGTAATATTTTGAAAATTGAATTAAAAAAAAATTGCAAAAATACAGAAAAAATGATCAAATCCAGCAATTTTTTAAAAATATAAAAACAGTTTGCAGGAATTTTTCAAATATTTTATTACGTAGTCCGTAGTATGCCATTTCACTGTGAATTATTTCATGTTCGACAGTCAATTGGTTTCCACTATTTGCATGGCTGCAGGACATGCAAATTTTGACTTTGGCGCATCGTTATGAGAAAACTACACAAGCTAAAATTATTTCGTAAGAGGAAAATTGCACTCACAAGAATTGCCTACAAAAGCATTACTATTTCATATAAATATAAAATTATGACTTTATCGCACTTGAACACCCTTAAGGGCACCGCCTACCACGCGCTTAAAATGTGTTGCCGCGTGTTTTTAAATACATTTTTTATGAACCTGTTCCACACGTGCCAATTGTGCCAATGTACAAAAAGAAAATGTACTTCAAACAATGACTGACAGGTACTTTCAAAACGTCACATCAATTAGAAAATTCATTTCCGAACCCCTCAAAATGGCTAAAAACAGATTTTTAAATATGTTATATATGAAAAACTACTCATGGAATTGATGCGAAACTATTCTAGAAACATGCAATGTTCTTCGCTTTAACTTTCCACCAATAATAATATGGGATCACCACTGAAAGTGTCAGGCGAGTGATATACGATACCGCTCCAAGCTGTATTATTTGTCTTGCGCTAGAGGTGATACATACCAGATAAGCAGGTAAATTTCGCCCTTGGTGCCGTGCTTCAGCTGTTCATTGAGAGACGAAATTTCCTCAGTCCTGAACCCAGCAGTACCAAATAAGGAATTCTTTTTCTCAACATAAACTAGTTTGTATTTAACGGACTAAATGTGGTGTGTTTTGCTAAAATTGTTATGTAAGATTAACATATAGGCCTACTCAGAAGTATCGTCTACAAAACTAACAATATTTCATAAAAATATAAAATTATGATTTTATCGCTCTCGAACACCAATAAGGACCCTCCCTGAATAGACTGAATTTGTGTGTGTGAGATTAAAAATCGATGGAGTGGTAAGGGTGCCTCTGACTGGTATATGACATGCATTATCGCTTCTTTACGCAAGCCACTTAGCTAATGTGCAGTGCAGTGGCCAAATTATACTATTTTTGGGCAGCATGGTTCAAAGTCAAATGTATGTTGATTCTTTTCCCAGATACAGCAGCCTGTGAAAACATTATTATTATTATTATTTTTTTTCCTTTTTTTTCCCCAGTTTTGAGGGCCTGAAAATTATGTTTCTAATTAGACGTGGCGAACATTTTAAAATTATGGCTGCATTGTTTGAAATGTATGCTCTTTTCGTAGATAAACAAATATAGTGCGCGTTAAATAGTTTTGTATAAAAAATAATAGCCATAACTCACTGCAAAGTATTTTATCGCGGGTAGGGAGCCCAATTAAGAGTCAGAGTAAGTGGAAGGGTGGAGTTTACTTTGTGTCTATGTAAAACGAGTTTGAATTGTACTTTATTTTATTTCTGTTACTCAACAACAGTTGAAATTCACGTTAAAGAAATTGCACATTGTGTTGTTTGAAGTGCTGAAAAAATGACATATAGTGTTAAGTATTGGTGAAGAGGTTTAGGTTAGCCCTTAACATCAGTTCTTCAGCACTGGCACGGGATGACATGTTGTATGAAGCAGCGTCGGAATGAAGGGGTGGGGAAACAGGATACCCCCGAGAAAACCCGCAGACCAGTAACATCGTCCGGAACGATTCCCAATTGCGAAAAAATAGGTGCCGACCCTGCCGAGAATCAGGCTCGGATGGCCGTAGTGGGAGGCGAGTGGTCTAACCACTGTGCTAACCTTGCCCCTTTACGCGTGGTAAAGAGATTCCTCGTAGCGTTATTTCAGTGTTTACGGTAACACATAAAAGAAGAGTTTTTACAAAAAATGTATATTATGTGAATAATAATGTGCTAATTTTCATATTAATATGTTGTTTTAAGTGTTAGGAAAGATATTTCATTAAATAATAAGCTTTATTTAAAAAAAAAAGTTAATGTGACATGACTATTTTATTTTATAGTAGCAACAAGTTTACAAGTTAAATACTCATGTAAGTAACTACATATTACTGTGTTTTAATGAGTGTATAGGAAAAGAGAATTATAAAAATATGCATTCTGAAACGTTTAATGTGTAGTAATTATTTAACATCGGAGCGGTAAACAAAAACACGTTTTCAAGTTCACGTTAGATTATGGCTAGTTAAAATGTTGTTTTAAGTAAGGAAAGTTTCTTTTTTATTTTTATTTATTTATTTATTATTTTTTTTTTTTCAATTATTGTCATTTTAATATTTAATGTAGGCCCTACAGTGATGTTCAACAATAAAACACAAAACAAATGAATCCCAGAAAAATATCAGCAGCTCGATTCTTTAACCATTTAAAGTAAAAAAAAGTATGTGCATCCATATGTACATACATACGTACATACATACGTATCTTTATAAAATATTATTCACATAGGCTACCCCACCTTGCCACTGTGCCCAACACATCCCACCCTTATTTTTTATGTGGCACAGTAAATTTTATGTGTCCCGAGTTGATTCTGTGACTAATGTTCCAGACAAATGTCAGTGGTCATTCATGTAAGATTTCAAATTAATGTGCTTTTGAAGAGTTTGAAAAATGAGTTATTGAAGTTATTATTAATGTAATGTATATTTGAAATTATTACTCAAAGTTAAAACAAAGAAATACTATAGTGAATAATAATGTTAAAATGTTCATATTAGTATTTTGTTTTAAATATTAGGAAAGACATTTCTTTAAACAATATGCTTTTTTAAAAAGTTGCATTGACATGACTGTTCAACCTTATACCGGCAATACCAACAATTTTAAAATTTAAATACTAGTGTAAATAACTTGTTTATTATTGTTTTGTAACGAGTATAAGGAAAGAGGCGTCCAAAAATAAGCTTTTTTAAGCATTTAATGTGTAGAGTCTATTCAATATTTGAACGGAAAAAAAAAGTTTTAATATTCACATAAAATTATTGCTCTTTAAAGAGTTGTTTTCAGGTAGGAAAGATTTTTTTTTTAATTACCGTCATTCTAATATTAAATGTACAGTGATGTTCAATAATAAAACAAAGCAAAAAAAATTTATCAGGCTTAGATTTGAATCATAAGAAAATTATCAGCAGCTCGATTATTTAACCATCTTTTTACACACAGAAAAAACTAAGTACATTCAAATTTTTATAAAATATTATGCTCATTGGTACCGCCCCCTCCTCTGCAATGTTCCCAACACTTCTCGCCCTAATTTTTTTAATGCAGCAAGGTAAATTTCATGTATTCCGAGCTGATACTGTGACAAATGTTTCTAGACACATTTCAGTGACCATTTTATACGAACACAAATTTACACCCAAACGGGCTTGGGAATCAAACCCAGTACCTTTCGCATTTCCCATACAGTAACCGGAACATAACTGTGCTATAGTACACTTTGTTGAGTTTATTTCAATAGCAGTGTTGATGCTCGTTGTTGAGCAAATTATACAAGCTCGTGAAAATCATCTTAGAGAAAAATGACATACAGTCATTTACTGTGTTGTTGGATGCTAATGTAAAAAATAAAAAAAGAATGTGAGAAGACGACACAGCATCATTTCAGTTATACTTCGTCTCCGAGTGACGGGCGGTGAAGGAATCGCTTGTATAAATTTATTTACTCTAGGTTAGCCTTCATATAGTGTTAATGCGTGTAAGGGGAGTATGGATGGCGTACTACGGAGGGGTAGGTTGATGAGAGAGAGAGTATGGTGGGTTGGAAAGAGAAGGGGACGAGTGGTGGGGAAGGTGTTACTTTGCATTCGCCATTGTGCTTAGAGGTCCTGGATCTAGGCGCTAGTCTGACCACTACTGTACATTTCTCAGCTAGCCAATCACAGGCTTGGCCCTAGCTTGTTGCCTAAAAAGGCGTACAAGTCAGTCTTACAGACCCCAACCATTCACAGACATTACCATACAACTATAGTGTCAGCCAATGGTTTACCAGGCTCTAAAACGCTTCCTAATACGACAGAGGTCTAACAAGAAATAAACATGAGAAATAATTTGACGCCTCTACCCCGACCAAATATGGTATAGATTGGGTACCCTTGTACAAACAAAGCTATGCTGCCATCGCCCTTCAACCATGTGACTATAAATAAATTCATAATTCTCTAATTGAATTTTAAATTTCTTATATCAAAAATTTATATGCGATTCCTTCCCCCAATACACACTCACCTTTGGAATTTAAAATAATAATAAAAAATTACATATAAAATGTCTGTTATATTGGCCGATAACCCTTAGGCCTGCAATGTTACAAGATGATGTTATATTATGTGTACTTTACATGTACTTATTTGAAATTGTGAAGGTAATAGAAACATAATTAAAATAGCCTACTTTGTAACGTTAATTAAACCCAATGAAACCAGTTTTATTTCCCATTTGTTCAGGATTATTATGTTTAAGTAAGAGAATAAGTGGAACTCCTCTTGTAATATGCTGACAACTGTACACAGACTAAGGTAATCATAGTTAATCTTTATTTATTTAGCAGGCTGTCATATTATTTTCAGAGATTGTTTTCTGTAATGCTCCTTTTCAACTGTGTACAGTCCAAAGACATTATTTTCATAGTTACTGTGGAGAGAGATGACAATTTGTATGGTAAAATGTACATAGTGAAGATTACAATTGTTTTTCAGCTTAGGGAAATCATCAATTAAACAAATGCATGTGTTCTATTTTCTTAGTAGATAATAACTGGACGTGACTGTAATTTTTACAGCGTATGCACAGAATGTAAGGTATCCATGCATGAGCTAATTTTAATGCTGCTGTTGGAAGACACAATCTCGACCAATATTAAAGCAGTTTTGCAATATTCTAGAAGTGGTTAGTCCTTCATTTATTCAGACTGGGGAACTTAAAATATTCCTTGGTATAAACAAATTAGCAATACAAAGTGTTTCTGTTTTGTTGGTCAGTGAATAAAAAAATTATTTAATTTGGCAGAAATCGGTGAATTTGTGTCAGTGTAATGTACATTAATTGAGAGTTAGTTAAGAAAAGTTACATACTTTTAACCAGACATGTTGGCTACAATTTGGCATAATTAAGTGTACGTTGTTGAAGCAGAAGAAATGCAATAAGGACCTGGAAGTGTGCTGCTACTAAGACCCACGTTTGCTCTTTCGTGACTTGCCGTAGCGTCTCAGTGCACAAGACACTCAACTGACATCAGTCTTCCTCTCAAGAACTACCCTTGATGACTGGCACACCAACTACAATGTTGCTATGGCAGGTGTAGCAGAGCGAAGCTGATGTGTTCCGCAAGTCATTGCAGTGAAGAGAGGAAGTTGTTTCTACATATGTGTGTATATGTGTGTGTGCAGGTGTCGTCAGTGGCTCAGCTGTGCCTGGACCCACACTACCGGACGCTGGAAGGCTTCCGTGTACTGGTCGAGAAGGAATGGCTGGGATTCGGTCACCGTTTCAGTTACCGCAGCAATTTGGCTGCTACGTCCCAGGCCAGCAGTTTTGCTCCCACCTTCTTGCAGTTCCTTGATGTTGTCCACCAGGTGCGTTCCTTCACTCTCTCTCTCTGTTTTATTCCTCATCTCTACTTCCCCCTCTTCCTATCATTCATCACATTGTACTTGTATGTGACAATCACTACCATTTACAGTACAACCTTGTCATAATGTATTTCAGTGAACCTGGGGGAAAAATTGTTGTATGTAGGAAAACTTTACAAGCAGGAATCAGTAATTTTCCTAAAGTACACTAGACCACCAATTTTACGAATACTCACAGTTTAATTCATTACATTCCAGGCTGGCGAGCAACCAGGAAAACCGGGAAAAGTCGGGAAATTTAAAATTTAAGACGTCTGGAGAAGTCAGGGAAAAGTCGGGGAATTCTCTAAAAAAAAGCCTGGAATTTCAAAATTTAGTAAACGAACATTTCCGCAGCTGGTATTAACACATACATATACCAATTTTCGAGTTCTATAATATACCTATTTTCGTTCTGATGTAGTTGTGTGGAACAGTGGATTTGACACGAGGGAGGTATTTTTTTTTTGCCTTGTGTATCAGTGTGTGTATTTAGTGGTTCCCGCCAGTGTTGCCAGATCAATAGTTTCCCTGACAATGTGTTGTGATGTTTTTGTGATGTTTTCAAGTTTCCACAGTGGTAAAAAATTACTCTCTCATGGTGTTTCTTGCGTACTGTTTGCAAAATGCCGTAAATTTTAATGAATTTTCGGTTACTAAAGTGGGGTTTGAACAGTTGTGGTGTTTTTCCCCAAGAGTTCGTACTAGCAATTGAAGGCGCGGACTTGGCGACATAAGATCCACAGTTTGCTTTTGTTCTTAACATGCGGCATGCTGATATTTTCGTTAATCGTTTTTGGTTGCATATTGTTTACTCGGCGTGACGCAAATATTTTTTTCAATGGTTCATGTGAGTATTAATATTAATATCTTCTGAACAAGTCTGAAATCTGTGGATTTACATTTAAATTGTATTTTATCTACTGTACCGCATAATGGAGGAACACACCGGAACTTTTTGGCTCATGCAGTCACAAAAGTGTGTTAAAAAGTTACAGCATAATATGATCTCGTGTGTGTTTATGAAAATGATTAAGTGTATTAAAAATATCTGGAAATGTATGTTCAAGTGTTATTTCCAGGACGTAATTAATTTAGGAAAACAGTCATGACAAATAGAAATAGACTATGTTGGTTAACTACTATTAAATGAATCGCGAAATTCCTGGGGATAACTCTGCAAGGTGCAATTCGTGCAATGCTAATTTATCTTTAAGCAGCATGGGCTAGTGTTCTGTTATGACTTAGAGGTCCGTAGAAATGGTTTTATTTTCCAACAAATTTTGTTTTTAAAAAACTGTATATCGGTTTTATTTTGTTGTTATAGTTTTTGTTATTTTAATTATTAAATAGTGTCATAAAAAGTTAATAAATAGGCCTACGAGATTTAACAGACGCAAACGGTGTGTTAATTTCCAACAATAAAATAATAACAAAGCTTTATTTTTCTACTTTTTCATCCACAAATTAATTTTTGAAGAAATATAATTTTTTTTTAAATCAAAATAATAACATAACTAACTTACTGCCAACCTCCATCTGTAGCAATACCTGTGTCTGAAACTACTACCTATGTACAAATTTAATCTTATTTAGTTGTATCTAGATGGGTACAGTTTTAGGCAAAAGTACAAAACAAATCACACATTCAGTTGAAAGACACCATGGTAGACTTAAGCATTTTCAGTTTTTAGCTTCCTTCTTTGGTCGCTACCAATGTAAGAACATATTAAAGAAGATCTCTCCGAATCGGTTCTGGAAGCAGGCAACGACAGCAATTTGAGAGAAAAAGTTGAAAACTCTGGATATTCTCCTAGAGGGAACAGAGACTCTCACACAGAGAATTTTGTCTGTGATATAAAATCCAGAATTTATAAATTGCTTTGCTCTGATCTGAGGTGTTTACTTAAGGTTTTGGCATGATGAACCGTATTTTAGCTTCATCCAAAATAATATATTGCAACTACTGCAGGCCTATTAAATTACTCAATATCACGGACTTCGTAGTTCATAATATAAACAATACAAAAGTTCACCAAAGATTACACTCATCAATGTTTTAGATACTCCTGCACGAAAGAAATTAAGACAAGATGGCGGACGAATCAAAACTTGTGAGCAGGTTACAACCATGGCCGTGGTTACGACGCTACTTTATGTGACGCTATGTTGGTTTTGTACCGTAACGTTAATATATGTACGGGTATTAAGAAAGATAGTTCGACATAATATGTAGGTTGGCAGCAATGACAACGTACTATGAGTTCTATGCCACTACTTATTGCTTCAATGACTTGGCTGGCGAGTTTTTTTTTTTTTCTCTTGTGTTGTTGTGCCTCGTTCTCTGTTCAGGCGAGTAAACATTTTCCGATTAGCGGAACATAACCTTTTGATTAAAATGCGAGTCATGCTTTTAGTTGCTGCATTTTCAATTAAAATCACAGCACTTTTTTGAGACAAATATGGTTATTTTAGTATTATTTTGCGGCGGTGTGTCATTTCGTTGTTTTGTCGCGAATTGAGGTCTATTTCGGTTTTATTTCGTGATATCGCGATTCGCGAAATTTCTGTGGCCGCCCTATAACCCACTTTGACCTACTACTATTAAATGAATAGTGAAGTTCCTGGGGATAACTCTGCATGGTGCAATTCGTGCAATGTTAATTTTTCTTTAAGCAATATGGGCTGGCGTAACTTTGCAAGGTACAATTTGTGCAATGTCAGTGCAATGTTAATTTTTCTTTAAGCAATATGGGCTGGCGTAACTTTGCAAGGTACAATTTGTGCAATGTCAATTTTTCTTTAAGCAACATGGGCTGGCGTTCTGTTATGTGCCACATTGACCTACTACTATTTAATGAATCTCGAAGTTCCTGGGGATAACTCTGCAAGGTGCAATTCGTGCAATGTTAATTTCTCTTTAAACAAAATGGGCCTGCGTTCCATTATGAGCCACATTGACCTACTACTATTAAATGAATAGCGAAGTTCTTGGGGATAACTCTGCAAGGTGCAATTCGTGCAACGTTAATTTTTCTTTAAGCAACAATGGGCTGGCGTTCCGTTATGTGCCACATTGACCTACTACTATTAAATTAATTGTGAAGTTTCTGGGGATAACTCTGCAAGGTGCAATTCGTGCAATGTTAATTTGTCTTTAAGCAACATGGCCCGGCATTCCGTTATGTGCCACATTGGCCTACTACTATTAAATTAATAGTGAAGTTTCTGGGGATAACTCTGTAAGGTGCAATTCGTGCAATGTTAATTTGTCTTTAAGCAACATGGGCCGGCATTCCGTTATGTGCCACATTGACCTACTACTATTAAATTAATTGCGATGTTTCTGGGGATAACTCTGCAAAGTGCAATTTGTGCAATGTTAATTTGTCTTTAATCAAAATGGACCGGTGTTCCTTTATGAGCTACATTGACCTACTACTACAGTAAAATAAATTGCAAAGTTCCTGGGGATAACTCTACAAGGTGCAATTCGTGCAATGTCAATTTGTCTTTAAGCAACGTGGGCCGGCATTCCGTTATGTGCCACATTGACCTACTACTATTAAATTAATTGCGATGTTTCTGGGGATAACTCTGCAAGGTGCAATTCGTGCAATGTTAATTTGTCTTTAATCAAAATGGACCGGTGTTCCTTTATGAGCTACATTGACCTACTACTACAGTAAAATAAATTGCAAAGTTCCTGGGGATAACTCTACAAGGTGCAATTCGTGCAATGTCAATTTTTCTTTAAGCAACATGGGCCGGCATTCCATTATGTGCCACATTGACCTACTACTATTAAATTAATTGTGAAGTTTCTGGGGATAACTCTATAAGGTGCAATTCATGCAATGTTAATTTGTCTTTAAGCAAAATGGGCCGGTGTTCCTTTATGAGCTACATTGAACAGAAAACCCTAAGTAGACTGGGAGTTTAAACTCTGTGAAGGTAGGCCTAGATGCTTTTTTCCTAATCTGTACCATGTCACAATGTTTCCAGATTAGTGTTACAGCAAAGAAACTTCAGTTACAGCGAGATAAGATAGGTTTTTGCATCACATTTGGTTTTGTGTCATATTTCATGGATGAAATGAGTTAAATGCTAGAGGGGAAGAAAGTTGTAGTTTGTTTCGATGAATCATTGAACAAAGCTTCGCAAAAACAATAGGTGCACATTACAGTATGTTTTTGGGATTCAAAGAGTGATTGTGTAGTGACCAGGTATTACATGTCTGTTTTTAGGCCACTTGTTAAATGCTTTTAATTCTGGTATTGATAGCTTTTCTCTCCATAACTTCACAACCACTGCGTTTTAAAAGTTGAAAGTGAATTGACATAAGTGGAAATTGTTGTATTTGAATATTCCCAGGACTTTGTTGCTTTGTAAATAATGAAGATATGATAGAATTTCTGCAAGGTGAAGTTATGTTGATAAGTAGTGTTCAGCTTCTCAAAAAAGGTAAATATCACTACTCACCGTATACCAGCCAAACTATTGATTTTAGACATGTATAGTTTACTAATGAAAAATGTTTCTACAGACATTATAAGTAGTCCTACGTGATTTTTTGTTAGGTTAGGTTATTTTAGTTTAAGGTTGGTTAGGTTCTGTTAGTTTAAGTTAGATTAGGTTACAAACATTAAATTAGATCAGGTTACAAACATTAAATTAGATCAAGTTAGGTTCCCTAACCTAAATTAGGCAAACTAAGAAAAATGTTTTTTTACGTAGCACTACTTACAATGTCCCTAAAAACATTTTTCGTTAATAAACTATATATCTAAAATCAATACTTTGGCTGGTACACGATGAGTAGCGATTCTTAATGTTTACCCAAAAAATTTTGTCGCGATCATACAACCTGGTTAGTTTATTGATATTTTGTTGGTGAGGGAAATAAGAGCATTTGACCTGGAAAAGTCAGGGAAATTTTTTTGCAGGTTTTGCTAGCCACCCTGCATTCGTAAAATCGATAGGGGCCTATTTTGCCCTTCACCCCGTTATCAAATTATTATTTGGATTTTTTCTGCAAAGTTTTTCTAGTCGGGCCCTGATTTGATAGTGTTTCGCAGAAAAATAAGAAATGTAACAATTAAAATAAAAATGTTCAATAGCATTCCGATTAAAAACATACATGTTACAGGAAAAATAATGTGAGTGATAGTTGAAATGTAAATTTATATCAGTAGCTAGATGTCATCCAATTAAAAATGTAGCTATGAACCATAGATATGGCTGACCCTTGTCCCAAAAATTGAGAAATCCCAACTCCTAAGTTCCACTTGTAAATGCAAAGTTTTTTTTTGTAGAAAACTAGAGGATATATTAATAAAATAATAACTTACACCAGGGATGCCACCAAGTTCATTTCCAGAATCCTGTAATTAGCATTAAAAAATCCTGTAAAATCCTGTAATAATTCAAACTTACGTCTACGTACTTTTCCGAAGTTTTTTAGAAGATTTTTGCTGTAGAATTTTGATAGTGAAATTAATATGTATAGTAAATTTATTATAGTACTGTGAAAAATTGAGATGTTATACAGGAAACCATTTACTGTTAATGTTTTTTACAGACTGAACTATTTTCTAATCTGTTTTGGTGAAGTAGCAGTGAAACTTTCCACCCGTTTTCCTATTTGGAAAAATTTGTAAAATGAGTGCGAACATGTTCAACTGACTACTTATTTTTGAAAAATTAATATATCTGCATAAGTATAATTATGGCTTCGAATGAGACGTAGTTTGCTTGTATCATGGCGCCGCACACAAAATGTAAATACACGTATTTATTAACATAATCGCCGCATGTTTTCACCAAAATTTTTGGTACAAAATATGGGGTGCAGCCATAATGAGGGGTTTTAAAAATTTTTCTTTTTTATTCATTTTGGCATAAAATAAAACACAAATTTATGAATATTTGCTTGTATATAGCATGACCTTTTCTGCAAAAATAAAAGGAAAGATTTGTAGGTTTAAAATAAGCACAAAAAAGGTTAGTGAATCTCGTTAATTCACTCATGTGCGTCGCTAATTTTTGTGTCAGTTGTTGACAAACACAGATGTTAGAAATATCCGTGAATATCTAACATTATCCGTCTGTCCGTTTTAACCTTTAAATATCCGTTAAAACGGATAAAATCCGTTAAAACGGCAAGCCTGACTTACACCAATAGACGGAAGTATTCAGAACAAAAATATACGTGCAATTAGTATCTAAAATCTTCTGTTGCCACTGAAACAAATTTTAACGCACTTATGCTCATCTACAAGCATTTTTTAGTAGCCATCACAATGTATGATGTGTAAATAATTCACCTGCATAAGAAGGAAAATACAGATGTATTTATTCATTTCACAGTTTTATATAACTTCGGAATTAACTAAGGTGTTGTCAAAACAATCCTCGACATTTTATATTAAGTTAACTAACAAAAAAAATGTAGAAATGATTGCACACAAATTTAGGAAGAAATCTCGCAATGAATGATAGATAATGCAACTGTATGACATTTCACAATATGGCGGATAGTTGTGCCACTGCAACATATACTGATGTTCAACCAGATGAAAATGCTGTTTTGTGACGTCCTTACGTAAAATCTTGGAAAATTACATGTACCCGTCTTTGCCCATGTACCCCGTGCACCTTTTTTCTAAAATTTAGATCACAAAAATGGGGGTTTGCGGCTTACATGGATGATTCGTATTTGAAGTCCATGTGCTACATGGGTAAGTAACTGGCATGCACGGAGACTTGACAACAGCGCGGGTGGCTAGGCACACACGTACACAGCCATGCAGACGGAGGAATGCTGGAGGTGCGATCAATATCTAGTTACGTGTTTAGGTGGCGTTGTTCTCGGCACGTAGCAGAAAATGTGTTTCATAGTGACTATGTACGTTAGTATTTTGGTAGTGCTTTGAGAAATCAAAATGTCAAAACAACGATTGCGTTTGTTAACAGTGTATGAGAAACTAAAGTAATTAAGGAAGCAGAAGAAATAGGAAATTGCGCAGTAGGTCGTAAGTACATCACAGAGTTGTCTATTAGAAGTTGGCGAAGTTACAGGATAGCAATGTTAACAGTTTGTCGTGACTAAACATTTTGGTCTACTCAGGCCGGATAATATCAGTAATTTTAGTTCACTACATGTGTTTAGTGTTGTATCACTCATTGCACATCTCATGTACTTTGTTCGCGCTTTCATAATGATGTTTAGTATTATGTAATTGACTGTTAATTTTGTTGGTTTTTTGACTCGTCGTTTCATGTTTTGTTGGCAAATTGCTCATTGTTTGTGCATTCGTATTAGTGCCACGTGATCAAAGTGTTTTGTGTAAGTTACCATTCAGAGTGGCAGTAATAAATACATGCAACACGCGATACATATAACATTTTTGGAACATCATAAATTTTGTACATACTCTATCGCTAAGACACACGTTTAACACTACCTTCTTTTAATTTTAGTAGCAAATTTGCTTGCCAGCAACTACCTGAAGTCTACAACAATAAGTTAAAATTTTCTTTTTAAAATTTTTTTTTTGGTAAAAAAAATAATTCCAAACTTGTTATTGAAAAAAGATGGTGCACCGCTTGCATGAGTGCGAGGGGTGCGTGGCCGAATATGGTATTAGTGTATGAAAAAATTTGCTATTAAAGCCAATATGTTGACGCCGGTGAGTCGTAGGTAGGTCTGGGTATCTACCAGATGGCGTCTTCACCTTGCCCTTGGGAGCAGGGTGTAAGGGGCTCAGTTAATTGGGTCTTTGGTAATGGACAGAGGTTGTCGTATGAAAAGATGTGGCTCTTGAAATAGTTTCTCACTCGGGATGCTGGTACTATCTCCTGGAGATGGCTTCCACAACGTGGTGCTACGGGTGCAGGCATCCACTGTTTGACCCTCGCTGTGTACCTTACCTCGTTCTACTGCCTTCTTATGACCGAAGTGACCCTCGACTGTGTCACCTTCCGGCACTATCCGTGACGTCAGGTACTTGGGAGCTGGTGATAGGGTTATCCTCCTTGGGCAGGTCAGTTGATGAGTAACTCTCCTAACCGCACGTTAATTAAAGGTGATACGAAAGATTAAGGTTAACCAATTATTGTGGCCAGCTTCTGGAGTCCAATGCAAGGTGCCCTGGTGCGGTGTCAACTTTTATCAAACGGTCCCAGGGGTCTGCTATGGCCGTAGCACGAGCTATGCGACTGGATGCACTAGCGGATGTGCTGGCAGCTCACCTCACACACATCCAGCCTTTCCCAAGTGGAACGCCCTGAACTATCTACTAATAGGTACCGCTCAACCCCAAAAGAGGTTAGCGACTGGTACAGCTCAGCCCTGGAGATTCCTCGCTTGGTCCTGTTACCGGTGGGGAAATGCCGTAAGGGCTGCAAAGCGTGATCCTTTTGACATACTCCGTGGCCATGTTAAGTCGATGAGGATCCAGGAATGGGTAGTTAGGGGTCGGTGGGTTATTGGTAGGGAAGCTAGGGATGAAAGTCGAACCCAGGGTTCAGTGGAACTATTTGTATTTCTAAAAACAGCCCCAGCCTATGTCATCCAAAAGGTGTCCTTATGAGTGAGACCACTGCCAATCCCGGTGCGGACAGTTGGGCGAGGGTGGCCCAGAACTCCTGCTAGGTGTCTACTTGGCATAGTGCAGGTAACTGCGAAGGTTTCCGGGAGCGCAGGCACGGATTTTCGGGTGAAACTTGGCAAAAGATCTGCAGATGAACGCTTGATGGCAAACTGTAACCTTTCACAGGTTCTTACAAGAATCGGCACTGTCGTCGACGAGATGTCAACTGATCACTATTTCACGCCCTGTGCATGCCTTATATACTCGCGTACTGCGTGCTAGCCTGAGATGAGCGTGGTGAATGCGACAGGTGCAACCAATAGGCACCCCTCCTTGCAGGTGTGGTGGTGTGCAGACAGGATGCGTGCCAGCCACAAGGGATGGCTGGAACATCTGTCTTATCGGGTGAGCTGCTTAGCGGGTGGTGTCGGTGACACTCGCTTAAGGGCAGCCCTACTGGCGACTCAGGGGATGTGTAGATGAGGCCGTGGGTGAGGGGGGAAGGGCAGGGCCCACAGTCAGGAGGCAGTGAGGAGGCATTAAAGAATGACGCAACCGTGGCCGCCGTGATGTGGAATAAGTCTCTACATATTGTTGGTAGGTAGAGCAATCATTGGCCTTTCCTGTGGTGGTAAATGTAAATTCTGTGAATAGCACTGTTTAAACAAATTGCGCAGCGCAGTACAGTATACCCTTGTTTTACCGGACTATTTTGGGGGAGGTGTGGTCTGGTAAATCAGTTGTTCGGTAAATTGTGAAGTACCAAAATCGGCACACGAAAATAGACAAAAGGCCGATAGATTTATAGCAGTGTGATACGCGTAGTAACGCAAAGTGTTTGTTGTGGTCAAATGGCCAGAAGAGGGGCGAGGGGGGAGATTTGTGCTGACTGGTGGGAGTAGAAAGATAAGCATGCGCTTTTGTCCACTCATTGAGATAACTAAGGGTGTTGGGCGGGGGAAGAATAGAAGGAGAAGGACAGGGGCCAGCTTGCTATCAGCTTGGTTTCATGTTACTTTGCGTGGTAACATGTGACATGTGAACTTGAGCTACTACTTTGTATTTCACAGTAAAGTGTTTATTTACTAAATATATAACAAAAATATTTCCGTCTAAACTACCGCTGTTTGCATCGTGACGCAGTATCGTATACAGTGTGTGTGAGATAATAATCTAGCCGTCGTCCTTGAGAATTTCTGAAGGGCTAGGAACGGAAATGCTGAGCGTGAGAAAGGCATGTGTTGCACTAGTTTGTCCACAGCAAATTTAAATCTCTCTACACCTCACACATTTACACCATGCGAACGTTGTTGATTATACTCTGCTGTAGCAAGTTTCACGTGTTTCCTGGGTCCAACAATGCCAATTTTTTTTGTTCGACATCATATTTCAACACAAAGCTCTAACTAGTTTTTTCTTTACGAATGTTTGACCCAGTTTGTTTCTTGACACCATAATCATCACACAACTTTGCTACCGAAACACTGGCCTCTTTACTTTTGTATTAGTTCAAAATGTTTTGCTTGATGCCTAAGTTACTCTATTTCATTTCTGTCCTGTTGCAGACGCCATTTCATTTTTAAAAAAATGCATAATCTTTATCTCGCACTGTGAGGCACTTGGCCCACCCTTCCTTGCTAATTTCCAAATTTCTCGTGTGACCTTTATTTCCTTCTGGCATAAACGTAACGTAAAACCTAAAAGATTGATTTATATATAAAACCAGCGTCGGCATAGGTCTAATAGAATCCCGGGAGGCTTCGTGGTCACTAGCTGTGAGAGAGAGGGGGGAAGGAAACCCGGCTACCCGCACGGGCAAAGCAAGGAAAAGTGAAGTGCTAAGCCTAAGGGCCTGTGTTAAAATTAAATACCAGAAGAGACACCGGGACTCAACACCAAAGTGCCAGGTGTAGACCGCGGTAAGAAATAA
>PNEQ01031837.1:0-36485 GCA_003012365.1 Medauroidea extradentata
GTGTCTCGGGCAAGCGCACACAGAATTATCACCAGAGCATGCATGCTAAAATAAATAAATAAATTGCTACACTCGTCTTCAGCGGCCGACTGCCTGCCTACACGTCCACCACCACCCTTCCCCCGACCAATCCACCCGTTCAGTTGCCGGCACCGCTCGCGGCTCGCTTCGTGATCGGCACAGTGCACACTGCAATTGCATGCTGCACGCGCTAATCATACTACATGTTTGTACATATTAATGGGCATGTATTCACATTTATAACATGGAGAAAAACGGTTCGGTTAACTGAAGGTTCGGCTAAAACAGAGTCGGATAAGCGGGGGAGGAGTGTATGCTTTCTTTTGGTGACCAAATTTAAAATTGGTGTTTTCTGCTTTGGTTGCACTGCTGCATATTGACTTTTCGTAAGTAAGAAACAAATTCTGTGATATTTGAAACATTGTCAACAAATAGCAATATTTTATTTGTGTGCTAGTGCAAAACTGTTTTTTAATGTTTAATTTTTCTGAAGATAAAATAATAAAATTAGTAAGTTAAGTTATTGCTTTGGTATTACAAACTTAATGGGAAAGTGTTTAATTCCATGCAATTCAATCAAACATGATTTTCTGAAAATTGCACGGTAAAAATTTAACGTTAGGCCAAGTTAAAATAACCTCGATTTTTCATCCCAAATTTTGGGAAAAATAACACAACTTTTAAGAAAAAATAACCTCCTTTTTTTCAGGTCCCTAACCATTACTCATTGTCATTGCAGTTGAGAATCCTCAGGATCCTAGGGTTGGGATTGGCGAGGTTGTAACAGTTCGAGCAATGGTTGGAGTCTGCCATGGCTTTCTGTAGATGCAATATGAGCTTGCTTACTCATCAACTGAGAGTAGATACGCTCATAGATTGATGTTCACAAAAACTGCAAATAACACTCACAAAAAGTTTCAAGATAAAAATGTACCTATGTTTGCAAGTGGCATTATTTGGAATTTATGGATGGGATATCACTAAACAGTAAAATAAAAAAAAAATTGTTATTTTCATTATATTTTATTCTCTGTTATACTCATAAAACAATATTTAATTTGTTTTGGTTGTCAAAGAATATTACTTAAAATCTAGAGCATTTATGTTTAGTACACAGAATTTGTTTATAATATTCAAATTTTGTTTTGCATATACAGTACTAAAGGTAGTACAGCAAGGTAACAAGAACATTCCGCCAACTTTTTAAAAGCTAACACAGCTTGCAAATTTTTTCAGCAATGTTGTGCAGTACTTTGAAAATATGGATTAAGCATTATCTACTTTGTATACACTCTCATTTGCTCATTTCAAGTGTAAAAACTTTCAATTTTCCTGTAAAATGTTTTGTCACAAGCTTCAAATAAACACTACGTATAAATACTGTATGTACACAATACAATAAATAACAGAACTAACGACATACAGTAGGTAGTTCCCAGCCTGTACATAAATAAGCCACACTGTTGATACAGATATTAAGATTGTGATAATAGCTACATCTGCTTTTAATTGGTCTGATTTAATTACAAAAAAAAAGCTAGTAAAGATGAATTGTCATCTCAACACCGTATAATCCATAATGTAATATATGAGCAAGAAAATTATACACCTAACTTTCCTACCCCTTTTCGTAAAGAATATGAGATCCTTGTAAGTTGGGACACACAACTGTGGCTACAGTTTATTAATCAGTAATATCATTAGAGTCGTAAGTACATACTAAGCAACACAAAGTAAATTAACAGTATTTAGCATACATGCAGAGGCTGAGAACTGATTACACTACATACAACTTTGGGAATATTCTTTTTCAGATAGTGAGTCACAGTGAAAGTGTGTTTCTGAAAGTCACAAGTCAAGGGTAGCCTCCTGTTTCTGCAAACAAATTATTTTTACCATCTCTCTCTTCGTCTACTCTAGATGAAAAAAAAAAAAAAATCCAAAATTAAAGGACGTCTCAAGTCAATAAACACAAATATAATGATCAATTATTTAAGCGTTAAAGTACAAATACGTACAATATCATGTATCTACAATAAATTTTCTTTACAAAAGTTTAGCCAATTGCAAATATAAAAAAAATATATAGTATATTATTTTTATGATAGCACTGTTGTCAAGAACGATTTTAACAATTTTCTAGGTTTTTAAGCATAACAAGAAATCAAAATTATTCTGTAACAAAAACTTTAACATGTTACAAACATAAAAAAAAAACTATTGCAGTCAAAAGCACTATAGTAAACACAAATATCTCGCCAAGAAGCTGGTCATAGGGACAAGCACGGCCTTCAGATTAACCATATTAACATACCAAAATCTTTACTTTTAAAAATGTTGTCACCATATAAAAATATTTAGCAAAAATATTCGTACTAACAGTTACCATTTCCAAACACCAATCATGAAAAAAAGGATTTTATTAATCAACGTTAACTACAGTTAGGTGCGTGAGAACAGATTTTACTTTAGCATAACGGTACTTGTACAATAACTTTGGCTGTCTGAACTGAAGATGGTACATTTCATTCACGGCCTCTGGACAAAGTGAACGAACCACTAAATGTGTTTAGCCGTCTGGTCAGGTATGACATGACACAATCCTGGAAGCCAAGTTTAGTATTATAGCACCTACATGTTGAATCTCTGCTATGACTAAATAAGTGTTTGCAAACTGACACTAAGTAGTCCATTAAACTTTAACAATTACAGAACACAATTTACTAACATATTTCAACATACTGGTATGAAATAGGTAAAGAACAAGTTCCAAATATTCAAACATCACAGAAATATTCGAGATACTGTACTTGCATTTGTTCCATGCTCAACCAATTACACAGAAATTCTTGTACAAGAAATTGCTTGTTGTCAGATAATGAACCTTGAAAACATTAAAGTCTGGAGTGGAAATGTGCAAGTATTGCTAAACTTTGAGAGAAGGGAATAATGAAGGGACATAGGTTATCTAGAAATGTTTCTTTACAAGTTGTTCTTTTATGTATGGTAGACCTTGAATAAGAAATTAATCTGGTCACTTCAAGTCAACTCTTATTGGCAATCTGTCATATTTGCTTTTTTATCTTACGGCACCCATGTACGAAATAAAAATTCTAGAAAAAACTTTCCAAGTAAACGCATATAATGGTACTTATTAACACAACAGTAAACATTACAGAGCAAAAGAACAAGTTGCACCTGATTTCCACCATATCTTGCACGTTTCAACTAGTTCTGATCAATATGCCAACATTTAATTTAATCACAACAGAGAAATGTTCCAAGAGTAACAAAGTAATGTTTACAAAACCAAAATTAATAATGGTGCAAGTAGATAACATTCACAAGAGCAGAACTGCAAATTTACCAAAGCCAAGATTGCTAACAGTTTTCCATATAACCCACAACTAAAAATATACATTTACTTCAAATGAATCTCCTGAGGAATACATGACATAACATACTGGTCTCTTTTAATGGAATAGCTTTCAGCAACAAATGGAATAGATACTAATATTTAAGTAAAAATTATTAAAGTTAATGTTAACTCAAAACAATAAAACAAACTTAAAAAACAATGGACACCATTAGTGTGACGTCGCACGACGATGCTGGTTCCCAACAGACATATTCTCTGCATATGTTAAAAAATTATCTAATTTTACGTCCCTAAGAAAAATTGGGTAGATGTTATTGTTTTTCGAAATAAGTAAAATTGTAGAAGCTATGAACATAGCCTAACAGATAAAATTGCTACATACTCAAGAGTTATTTTATGTGTAAGTAACGATGAGGTTACTAAACCTAAATGTAAACTTGCATGTTTGTTCTCGTTTGAATAATACAATTTATTTCCAATTCAAATATGGGTAGTAAAAAATAATGAATTAAGTCAAGTGGTAACAAATACCTACATTTATATTTCAATGCTAAACTTTCAAAACAAACCCTTGTTTGGAACCAGTGCTCTCGTGTGACATCACAACTAATGGTGCCCACAGCAAATATTTTTGCAATCCCTTTTAACACACACACTAAACTGTTACCAAACTGTTGGTATGAAAATAATCTTAAGATGAAAGAGAAAATGTTCGAAGAAATCTGTGCATATGTTTACTCAGAATGGAATACCAACTGTTACACTTAAGTAAGAATACAGTACACAAAAAAAAATCCCTTAAACATAACTGGA
The DNA here is from genome assembly GCA_003012365.1 of Medauroidea extradentata. NCBI lineage: Eukaryota > Metazoa > Arthropoda > Insecta > Phasmatodea > Phasmatidae > Medauroidea > Medauroidea extradentata. Next base: position 4,214 of record PNEQ01031837.1, read on the forward strand.
ATACGTAGCAGGGTAACAATCTTTAAAATTCTAAATCAATCAACTGAACCATTAAGTGGTAGGACTTACAAAACTACAAATAAAAGGACACAAACACAAACAAAGTATAACTTTATAATACGACTATCACTAATACATTAGTTATCAGAATAACAAGCATCATCAAATCAATAAAATCTTACCAAATAGTGTTGCAGGCTATCAAGTCTGATCTCTGGCAATATCCCAATATTAAGCACAGTATTGGGTATTGAGAGGTGGTCTCTTCAATACTTAAACATTCTCTTAGAAGAAACACAACTGGAAAAGAACTGTTTTTGTGTACACAGTACACGAATGAATACATAAGTCTTTTAAAAGCAATACTGAATTCAGAGCTACCAAATTAATATAAACTCCGCTCACTCTTGTTACCATTAGTGCTATTCTGTTGTTACATACTGTACGTAAAGTAGTAGAAGATAACAAATCAGAAATAAATGCCTTGTATAAAATGGATACATCATTTAAATAAACAATAAGTTCTGAAACTTGACAAGTAAGTTTGCAAGTTCATGGAATGACACTCACAACTGTAAGTCAGTTGGTTCTAGGCTTCCGAGTCGTATCCGCGACGACACGGCCACACACCAGAAGCCTACAACATATTGACAACGGCTGCGAAAGCCTGCGATCTTTAACAAGTCAGTTGGCTTTGCAATTATGATGCGTAAATTACATATTATTCACAGCCAACAGGTAGTTATAAAAGCTCACGAGGGTACGGTGGGAAGGACAAAATTTAAACGTGAAGTATACGAACATAAACCAGAGAAAAGTTAACAAGCATTAAATAAGTCTTAAGAGCATTTTCTCGATCTATACATGCCAACCCTGCTCGAGCTGGGTATAAGCTGCTGTTAGCAGAAGAAATTTGCCATTTGGTGTGAACAAAAACTGCTACAGATCACAACCAAAATCACAGGAAAGTGAAACCGAGCATACTGTGTTCAAAAACTTATGTATGAAATATGTATGTTAGGGCCTTCATCACAAGCCTGCACTAGCAAGTCAGGTTACAGAGAATACTACACACCCTACCCTCTTGAACTTTCATAACCACCTTACACAACATAAATAATGATAATTTTTTTCCAGGAAACAGCAGCACAATTCAAGGAAAAACAGTAAAACATTTTTTTAAGGAATAATAAATTTCAACATATAGTCCCTGAAACTATGTCAGTTTTTATACATTAACACACAAATTAAAATTCTTACAATACTAATTGCATACAAATAGCTGGTTCATTAAAAAAAGTATCCTAAGCAAATGCAAAGTTTGTGTTTATTACCATTACATTCATTCATTACACATATTATCTTTGGATTGTAATTATTGATTTTACACAGGTAATGAATTAACTTTTATGAAAGTAAATGTGACTATAAACCAGACATGAATGTGTCCAATACTGCAATTTAACAAAAAAATTGCTCTGCACAATGCCAGAACCATTAAGTTGTGCTCAAGCACTAACATAGCCACACTAACTTAGCTGCGTGATATAGAGGCAGTTGCGATACATGAACATTGAAACAATAGATTGCAGTAAACTGATATCCAGGAAACAAACACTGGTAATAAATACAGCACACACACATACACACACACACGTAGTTTAGTTTCATGCAGAGTCCTTTAGCCTGAGTTGTTCCGTGCTTGCTGTTCGACCACGTAGAACTGCTACACCAGACCTACCATTCTGTACACAACACAAACACATATCACTGTTCAGACCCTTGCACTAATATGCATCAAGTAAACATACTTACACTTTCACTATCTACTATCTGGCTGGAAGCAAATATCTGCATAGAAACAAGAGTTCAGTCACAGATATCTACATCTGAGAATGGATGAACATGCACAAACACATGTCACTGTTCAGACCCTTGCACTAATATGCATCAAGTAAACATACTTAATACTTTCACTATCTACTATCTGGCTGGAAGCAAATATCTGCATAGAAACAAGAGTTCAGTCACAGATATCTACATCTGAGAATGGATGAACATGCACAAACACACACGAGTGTGTCGCTCCCAGCACTTAGATGCAGGGAAACCTAGTTAAGAAGTTTCTGAAAGGACTGAAAAATAAAACTTCTTAACCGGGAAAACTTCTTAAAAAGGTAAAATTACTATTGTATTCATAGACATGGTGAAAAAACTTCTTAAGTGAGATTTTCTTAAGGGTGTTTCATTGTTTTTAAACCCCTTAAGATATTTTCCCGATATATATCTGGCAGTAAATTAGTAGAAAAAATTAATTTAAAAATTAATTAATTTTTTTAAATGAAAAAAATAATAATTTTTTGAGACTACTATATGTCTAAAACACATATTTTTAAAATAGAGCATATTTTTAATTAATTTGTTTAAAAACTTTAAACATTTTTAGTAAACACTGTAAAAAAAACATGAAAAGAAGGGATTAATAAAAAAGTATTTTACAAATGTACCAAAGACTTCTTCCTTGACAAAAAAAATTATTTCCAATAGTTTTTGCAACGTATGTCAAAATCAATAATTTAATGTTTCAGCAACTTTCCTCACAGTAATAAGTCTCATGCTAATAATATAATGCACAACAAACAAAGCTGTAATCCTAAAATCACCAGCAAATGATGCAGTTTCTCCCCCCCAAAAAATACAGGTTAACAGCAAGTTGTCACGGTTCCTGTTCTATCCATACAATAGCCGTGCCATCGCTGTTGTCAAACTGAGCCGATTTTGACCCAAAACACTAAACAAATCTCTTTAAAATTTAATCAAAATTGGGTTCAAACTTAATTAACACAAAATAATTTGTTACATTAAATTAACATTAGTTTATTAAGCAGTTCACTTTGTGCTCTTTACAATATTACCCAATCCCGGAAGGGCAGTTCCTGAATTTTTGCGCGTGGGAATCGTGCCGGATGATGCACTTGGTTGGCAGGTTTTCTCTAGGATTTCCCCTGCCCCCTTCTTCCAGCATTGCTCCATACTCGCTTCACGTCATCCCTCACCAGCGCTATGAGCTCAATGTAGAGCACTGACCAAAATCTCTCACTCACTCATTCATTAACTGCATCAATATGACCATGCTATTTAAGTACTGCAATCAATTACTCCGTTGCCACAGCATTGTCTCACAATCAATTACTTGATCGCAGCAGCATTGCATGGTTAGTTGACATGTAATTACTCACAAAATGTATCTAACCCTTTCATTTTACACGACACGTCTCAATACTTGTTTGTAATATGGTTCGTACTTACGACCTATTGCTTTATCAAATGTATATGTAGCGAGCTTAACGTTGTTCATATCCTTCACCTTGTTAAGGTGATCTTTCCGTTGAATGTGTGTCACTTTTGAAATTCAGATAGGAATTCAGATTTGTGAGACTCATATAGTTTGTGCCCTTTGACAGCCTGTTATAGGGTCTGCTCGTGCCCTAGTGTTTTTTTGTCCCTTTTGACTGTGTGGTCTCTGGACCCGCCTCCCCCTCTACTTAACTTCGAACTGGTGTCCATCTGGTGAAGAGGGGAGGTAGGGGAACAGCGAGTTGGATGACGGGTGGGGCGACGGGACTGGACGGAGGGTTTGATGTGTTTCAACGAGCGGCCGAGGCAGGAGCATCTATGCGTTGGCATAGCCTAAGTATTCAGTGCAAAGACTATCCCCGTGGGTGTCAATGAAGAAAACGTTATTCTATCCGGGATTGTCTCGTTTACAGGCTGATAGAAGGCTTCACCGTCTCGGGAGAGGCGTGTCTGTTTGGATTGCAGTGACATTTAAGGCTGGTACACCTCCGAAACAAACGGTGATTGGTATCCATCCGGGGCGACGAGCAAGGTAAGAAGAATAAATGTATTTGCAGTGCCGCGGAGGAAGAAACTTTACAGCGATCAAATTTCCTTCACGGAAGTACATCGGACACTTAAGTTTATCTCGGAGCATTTAACCTTCGTCGTTTTCTTTCGGAGGCCTCCTACGCATTTTGTTTTTGAACTTTTTTGGACTGTGAACTTTTCCGTTTTCCTTTGGGCGTTCGGGGTAGTCCTGCTCTCCTAATTATAATGTAATTTGTTTGTAGGGTTTATGTAATCAAACTTTTGTATCGGTACGCTGTTGGTGCCGTTATTTTCGACATTGGTCGTTTAGTTGGTATGTGGAAAATTGTATGGTCTCCTTAATGAGACATAATGGGTATATTTTGTTGAAGGAAGGGAACATTAAGTGTAACTTCGTGTTTGTACGATCCTATGTATGTGGTTATTTGGGTTATTGGGTATTAAATCTTTTAAGCATGTAAAGTTGACTCAGTGATTATTTATTTGTACTTTATTTCAAGTTGATATGTTTGTTTCACTCACATAATATTGTAGTTTCACGCACTAACTTTTCCAGTCAAGTGCACATGATAGCTTTGTAACGTCTAAATTGATAAGGTTGGCTTGTTGGATCGGCGCTTGTGGTCACATGTATTAAGTGTTCTGGATTTTTACATAATATGATGTTAACACTATGTACTTCTATTGGTAATTGTACGCCAGCATATTACCTGTATCGTAACAGATTCTAACTTTACCTCTGTACTTGAAAGTTGCTTTTCACTACGTTAAATGGTTTAATGTTTGTGCATTTCGCTATGAAAATAATTATGTAACAGTGTAATAAAATTTGTGAGGTGTCACCTGTATAAATTTTTAATGGATACATATATTTAAGAATCCTGTTTGTCGTGATAGAGCTGTCTACATTTAATGTATTTTTGAAACTGAATTTCTAATGTGTAAATGTGTTTGTTACAAATTGAAAAATTTAAAGTTCAAATTAGTGTCCATGGAAAATTTTAAAATTCAACCCCTCTACAAGATTTGGAAAGTATTCTCGGCACTATTCGATGTTCTACAGTTATTTTATATTATTTCTAATAAATGGTTTTCGTTAGTGACTGTTCATCTTTTCCATGTTTGTAATGGGTTTGGGGTTCAAATTTTATCCCAGCATTGTGCAACATCATCAATAACTCTCCTAGCCGTGCCATTAACAATTAGTTGTGACAGAATGTTAAAAATGTTGTAAATTATTATGGAAAGCAATGTTTTAACAAATATGTTACAACATTAAAATTGGCAATATACTTACTGTACCACACCTGTAACAAATATTGCATTGTTCTCAAAGGAATCGTACTTGTTTACACATCAAAATATGAACAACTACACTCTCTTCAAGATAACCAAGAGAGGCTGCTATAGTATACCTCTAAGTCAACAAACACTTCACTCATTGTCAGTCACTTCACATATTTAAACATGTATCTGTAAATATTGTCAGGTATCCAAACAAGATCCACATTAATTTCACTTGAAACATTATATAGGTAACTGATACTTTCAAAGAAGAACTCTGAAAACTATAGAGTACATACCTGTTCAACATTGCGGCCACTAAGAACGGACAACGAACTTGCGCGCTTCATGCTGCAACATAATAAAAAATTGCTCAGCAATTAACATTTACACTTAAAAATAAAAACTTTGTGTCAGTTGGAGTCTATTGTATCCAAGCCACGATTAAATATCACCACCTGCTATTTGCACCAATGCAACACAAGTGCAGAGAAAGTTAAACAAGTCTTCTACTGCAAGTACGTGGTTATTTAATTCCAATCCAGCGAAACCAAATGCAATGCAGGTACAAATATTGTGTTGCACCCATTAAAAGAGATATTTAATTGGGTCCCAAATAAAAGACTACCACAGCAAGGTATTTAAATTTCCTTTGTATTAAACTGTAAATAAATGAAGAGCAGATAAACTTGTAAATGTTTTAATTCCAGATAATGTTGCATACTAGAGGATGTCCACGTCTACCACAACACGGGGCAGTAACGACACAAGAACTGTGTGTTCCCAGGGAAAACTGACCTGGTCATGTATCACTTGTATATTTGATGTCACACTGCTGCACTCAGTGTTGACTATACAGTTGCCGTAATGCTTACTGGAGGAGACAGTGTTAATATGTATTACAAACTGGAAATGCACATTAAAAGATAAAAATACATGTAGCACTGTATATTATTTGTACCCTGAGAGAATTCAAAGTAAACCGTCCACCTTTCAGAAATGAAAAATCAGGAGACTTCTATCAACCCCCCCCCCCTACAAAAAAAATCTCCGTAAAATCAGCCAAATTCCACATACTGTACGATATGCAACAAAACATTTTAATATATTCCTGTTTGCATATATTTCTGAACAAAGCAAGTCTTTCAAAACCGAAAACGTTGTCAAGTAAAAACATTAAGAAGTTTCCACCAATAAAGAACGGGTTCCAGAGGTCCTCCTCTGGGAACATGTTTATATGAAGGTGTAAAATATTCTGTTCAAACAGTCTTTAGTGTAAACGTTAAAAAAAAATTCTAATGTTTTTACAGGCTTGGAACAAAGAAGTGAGATTTTTCTCTAAATATAGAGGGATATGGAACAGGGTGAGGGAGTAAATAAACACCATACCAAAAACCACCAAAACAATGTGAACTGTCAGTAAGTCACATTGGTTTTGAGAGGGTTTTTTATAAGTTTTGAGTGGGTATTTTCTTCCAGATCGTATACTTCAAACATAGGTCCACTTAGGCCTACACAAAATAATCAAAATAAATAACTTTTTAAGGACAGAATCATTTCACTGAGTTTAGGCCTATGGTTTCTTTAAACAGTTCTGCTGCATGCAGACTGAACTTCTTTCACAAAACTCTCCATCACATTTCTTAAAACAATTACAGCGAGCACAACCATATTTTTCGCCATTTCACTTTTCTGGGAACATCATTATTAAATAGTAATCCAGCTTGATAAGCACAACTAAAATGCTGACAAAGTAGATAAAAACACTACAGTGGTTATACCAACTCTTTTCTAATTGTATCGCGAAATTAATTGTGTCTTATTTTACGCTATAATTTACCTTGGTTTGCTTGTTTGGTCGTACTTATATGCGTAACATCACCCTTTACGGCATGGACAAAGTAAAAATCTTGACGAAACAATAAACAAAATACAACATGTTAACTCTTTCTGACAGTAAAGTGCCCAGAAATTCATAAAAATATAATCTTCAACATCACAAGTTGCATCCCTTCACGTAGCTCAATTGTTTTTACTAGAAGCAAGATTTTTGAATGAACATAAATAACGCGCACGAGATACTAGTCCAGTGTCCAACACTACAAAATGCTTCTTTACTTAGTAGGCCTATCACTGCTAAGCCTAATATAACGTGATTTTTAGTATCATTAAAAACTTGTAGGCCAATCACACAAGTTTCACGAAATGCAATAAGTGGAACAAAGTCAAAACCAAGGCATACACGACTCTGCCCAGTAATAAAAACACGTAAACAGAACCAATAATAACTTCAATGTTGATAATGCCATCTTGGATGTGGTTACATTGAAGTTTATTTGATCTTATTTCATAATCTCTGATGAAGCTGACACATAAGTATAGTATCATTTATAAATATATAATTAAGGTACAAACAAATTACAGTATTTCTTGAAATATGAACAGTTGTTTAAACCAAAATCTCAAAAAATGTAATATGGCTTTGTTTACTTTCAAGTTAGCCCCAAAAGCTGGTTCAATAACAGCAATTAAAAAGTTTCCTTACGTCGCTTAAGAGTTTGTTACTATCTGATGATGGGCCTCAAACGGTGTCATTTATCATTTCTAAATATTTAGTTAATATACATATTAATTACAGTGTCTCAAGCAGTACAAGTGGTTATATTAACCAATGTCTTGGATCCACATATCATTGTCTATATTCCCGTACGCTCCAAAAGCTGGTACGATAACAGTATTATTTATTCTGTGATTATGGGTTCCTATTTATGCTGTTTTTCTAAATGCAATTTTTTAAATACTAAAAGAGAGCAGATATTGTAAAACTTTCAAATTGACGCGTTGAAAAGTATTTTTACTTATATGTAGACAATTTTTTCCAAAACAGCAATACATCATTTTGGCTGATTACTGAAGGTCAAAATGGTTCAGATAAATTTCATGGTGAAGTTATAGCTGGCTGAACTTTACAAGACATGCTTATCACCTCGGAGCTCAAAGATCGAACAATGTGGAACGGACACAGAACACAAGGTAACAGAAATGTACGATTCCAGAGAAAATCAGGTTATCTGCGATGTTAGCCAGATTTTGTGGGGTTAAAAACTAGATCAATTCTACCTGTAATTGGGTTTGATTCCCGGCGGGGGTATGTGGGAATCGTGCTGGACGATGCATTGGTGGGTGGGTTTTCTCGGGGATCTGTTTCCCCCGCCCCTTCATGCTAGCGCTGTTCCATACTTACATCATGTCACCCCTCACGAACACTGACCAAAATATCTCACTCGCTCTACCTGTAATTGAACGTGGGTCATGACATTGGAAAAAAATGTCTGATCATGTCCAACTTAAAGCTGTGTATAGTAGAACTGAGTGATCTGTGTAACTACCTGCTTGGCAAGGCTCAGAAACTTTGCCTGCATATTTCTAATTTAAACATAAAAAATCTTACATGACTTGATGAATGGAATACCTACCAAAGCTTACCGCCTACAAAATTTAATCACAAAAATAGAATTTTTACCAAAAAAATGGAAGTCAAATCATTTGGAGGATCTTTGGAGATCAACCCCTATACTGTATTGTTACTGTAATGTTTATTTTTAAAAATTTTCAATTTAAATGTGCTGGCAGCAATGAGTTTGACATAAATCGTATGGTAAGAATGGAAGGAAGATTTGATAGAAAAAATAATGGTATGTGCAAGGTTATGCCAACGAGGAGTGGAGGTCTTATGCAAGCTTGAGGGGGCAAATTATGAAACTTCCTCCCCCCCCCCCTTTTTTTTTTCCTTTCACACATTTATATTTCAGAATGACATTAGTTCATTTGTAAGGAATAAAAATATAGAGGATTGCATCTAAGTGTCAAACAAAAAACAAATCACATTGAAAGAGAGTATAGTTTTTTATAGTAATTTCCTTCCCCCCCTCCCAGAATAGCTGGCACGTCCCCGGGTATGTGTACAGTGGGCCTTTGGTGAAACAGAATATGATATGTAATATTTTCAAAAGTGTTCTTAATACAAAATTAGTCTGCAATCCACTATTGGGGAACTTTTTTCTTTACTTTTATGGCAAACCTGATCTGATACTTAAAATATTATTTTTAACACTTCCGTTTGTTTTCGTACAAAAAATTATCTCTCGCTAGACTGAGTCTAGCCTGGACAATTCTTGTTTAAATAATTCAGAAATATCTGTGAACAAACGTGTTGGCTGAAATCTAGGGTTGTTGATAACGGTTAGGCTGAACACAGCCATTAATGAATCGTAGTAGTGACGCATGATACAACCTTATGTCTGCATCAGAAATAACCTATATACTCTAGGTGGGAATACAAAGACAGCAATACATCAAGGAAACCAGATAAGGTGTCCATAATAACAATCCTAGAAACACTCAATGATGATAATATAGGTATAAGATAGGTCAATAGTGAAACTGTCTAGGTAGCCAATACTATACTACATGAAAATCATTGGGTATAATGCACGTTTAGATGCTGCACAACTGATCATGTTAATGAATGCTAGTTTCAGTCAACTGAATGTTAGTATGAAACAACAGGCCAAGTTAGCAGAAACCTATAAAACTCAAGAGAAACCAAACCTCAAGATAAAAAGCAAAAACAGACAAGCTTTCACCAAGTTTTTTTAGCCCAATTAAAAAGTATGAGTGCATTTAAGGACTATGTGAAGGAGTCGAGAAAGAGGCTGAAGATTTAGAGGAACATTCGAGTCAGAAGAAGCTTTGGAGGTCAGAATGATGGGGCTAGAATGTTCACAACTCGGCCTCGCAGACTTGGACGATGTTGAATGTGTAGTGCGTTTAGAGCAGGCGGACACCAAACTACCAGAGGAACAAGTGTTGCTGAATGACAAATTATACATAAATACAGTCAAAATAAAAACTGATGGTTCAGCTGACTGTCCTAGACCTACACAGTAGCAGTGGACATAGAGAAACAATGCCGGGCACACTAGCATTTGTCCCACTGCCAGCAAGTAACACCAAACACGAGAATGAACTCTAGAAATGAAATTACCTTCACAGTGTGTATACTGAACATTCTTGCACCACCCATCTAAATTATTGGCGGAACAAAATAGCAGAACTAGTGACAACCCTGTAAATATTCGTAAGGAAAATAGGACACTTTATTTGGTTTGTCAGACAGTGACAAAATTAGGCCTGAATACCTCAATTCTGGGTGATATCTGCACCGTATTTCTGGTTGGAAACTGCATGTCAGAACACCCACATTTATTCAGATTTCAAGAATAAAGGTGCAATCACAATGACGCGACAGAAAAGACATGAGTGCCCACAGTGAGAATAACAGAAGATGACAGCCAATAAGCACTGAATATTTTGGTGCTAACAGGCCAACATCTGTTGTTACTCACATCGTGGGCACATTTGCCACGACATAAATATCTTGACAATTTCTGGAATGTTAAGACGGAGGAAAACTTGAGGGCACAGTCACATTTTGAGAGGTTTGTCCAGGCAAAGACACACAACATTCAGACAAGTACGAGAAGTCTAGGCATCTTGAACCTCCAATTTCACGAGAGGAATTTACTGCAATGATACTTAAACAGTCACCCTGCACAAATCAGGCACATAGGACAGATTGCTGATTCACCAACCTTACAACTTTCCGGGAGGATTTACTGGCACCTGACAATACATATATAAGCTGAAACATATTGAGAGCCGCTGAGAAATTGGAAGGAACAATGTAACTGAGTTACCTATACCGGTTTCAACACACCACATTTACTCGCATATTGGCCACCATAGCATAATGGCTGCACTTTATTTTGAAAGGCTTAAAGAAGAATTTAAGGAAACCAGCACAACAGCAACACATGTCTTTTCAACAGGCGACACAATAATCACTGATGACACATGAGCTGATTAAAAAGATTCCATGATCTTCTTTCATGTTAACTATGCACCCCAGAAATTGTTTATTTTTTATTTTTGGAGAAACAATGATGCTATGACAAGTAAATGTGGGAAAAGTGCATACATTTACATACTATTTTACACTGATACAAATCTGAAAATAAATAAAATTTAAAAACCCTCTCAAATAATGGCATCCCCATTTTTTGGGCAAACAATTTTGGTAAAAAAAATGTAGCGACTATAGTACATGTATTTAGGCAGCATAGACAAAAACATTCACCATGTGTAGAATTTTCCCAAACATAGCAGTACTTTACTCAGCACAGAGGTTTGCACAACAACACACAGCAAGGAGGCTGGCATCAACTTCTCCAGACATTGATCTAACCACTTCTGAGGTAATAAAAATTACACAGCAATAGAAGGCCTGGTTCTGAGCAAAATGAAGAAAATGCACAAACTGCAAGTGCCAAAGTAAGGAAATAGATGATGAGAGCACCTGTTGTTCAGAATAATTAACTTACTTGCATGTTGAAGCTCAATCCTTTCAGCACTTCCTCCAGAAAAAAAATTTTAGTTTTCCAAGACTTGTGTGGTATGTGGCGAACATTGGGGGGTAAAGCCGGCTTTCCACTGGTGCGTGCCAAACATGCAGCTCTGGAAAGGCCTTGTTTCGTGTTTTGAAGTCAAGCTCGGAAGGTTCTACTCCTGTTTCCCGCACAGGTCTTCCTTTTCGCAACTGCGGTCTTCAATCTGTGTGCTTCTTCACTCATTCCCTTTCATTTCTCCAACAGTGCAAGATTTTAGGTAGTGACATTTCTGTTTTTTTTCACATGTACCAAACTATGGTTTCAGCTGAGCCATTTTTAAAACAAATCTGTTTTTATGCAGTTTCTTGCTTCCAGGTTAGTTATCATTTCTGGCGTCTGCTGTTATGTAAGCACTGCACACTTTGATTAATAGACTTTACTGGGTTGAAAGTCTGCAGAACATTTCACAAAATACAAACGTTACTTTTTTTCAACATCCGATGGACTGTAAAACCAAAACTGGAATGATTTGTAAAATGCTCTAACTGTCAAAAGATACAGTAACCTTCCAATTGTTCATGCCAATTAACGTTACGCAATGTGTAAATAATTGCTAAACATGGATATAAAAAAAAACCTGAGTTTACTTCAAGTATTGTATTTAAACAACTATAGCCAACAAATGAAGATATGTATTAGAAAACATGGTAAACACAAGAAAAAGTGATGTAGAAATCTTGTAAATCCATTCCTGCACGCTATAGTTAACATGGTTATGTTCTAAAGAGGTTTTGTCTTTTAATTAAAATTTTTTACAGTGTAAAGACACAGAATGCAACACAGATATTCCAAAAACTGGTTAAACAGTGCACAAACAATCAGGAGTCTATTGTACATACATCTTTCAGCTACATTTCAACATAATCACCAAGCAAATAGACACACTTGTACTGGTGTACCAGGTTTCCAATATCCTCTGCAAAGAAAGTTACTGCTGGCCTACTGAACCTTGTTTGTTTAAACAAGGTACACATACAAGGAGCATCAAAGTTGTAATTGCAGGTTTCCTTCAAGGGATACCCATGAAGCCATAACAAGCAAATCATAACACAGCACTACTGTATAAACCTTTCCCCTTAACCAAGGTACGTTAAGTGGGCTTTACATCTCGTGCACAGCGAGGATATTAAAGACGATGACACACAACTTGATATAATGGCAGGAGCTGGGAGATGTGTCGCCCGTGACATTTGTTAAGGAACCAGCCCAGCATTCGCCTTGAACAATTTCGGGAAATACATAAAATTGAAATCAGAATGGCTGGAGCTGGGGATCGAACTTGAGTCGTCCCAAATGAAAGTCCAATGTGTAACCGTTGCGCCACCTCACCCAGTTGCACTAGTATACGTGTGTATGTATCTGCAGGGTGATTATGTTGAACAGTATTTGAAAGATGTACATATCTTTTGACAGTAAAAACATTTTGTGATTCATTCCGTTTTCTTTAACTCCCATCGGAGGTTGAAAAAACCCTTGTAAAACATTCTCTACTACGAAACATTGCTCATACACGAAGAAGCAATCAGTAAGTGTAAATATTAAACGCAGGCATAGGCAGGGATGGCGTTGCAAAGGAGCCGTAAGATGGCTGATTGTTGCTACTACTTGTCGGGCAGTGTTGCCAGCTCACAGCTTCGTGCTCCTGCTGAACCCTTCGAGAATCAACACTGCATTACAAACATCAGAAAAAGATATACATTTATTATTTAGTCACGATTAATATTGCAAGTACATTTTTATATTTCCTTATTTATTGCAAGTACATTTTTATATTTCCTTATTTTATAAATATTTGATTCCCTGGAAATATCATCCTGAAGTATTTAAACTGAACTTTAAAATTTTACTTTTAGCATACAATGTGCTGCAGTTAAGCCACTAATCAGATAATCCACCCAGGTATAATCGACAGATGACTCGCACATGTGTACACACACACACAATAAAGTTGTAACATAAAGAGGCAGCAAAACTATTTCATAAAATGTTAAGATTTCGAATTATCAACTACCACATGATTTCATGCTTGGTACTGTAAACCAACTTGCGCCATTTGTTTGCACAACTATCCAGCAGAAAATATGATGCAAACAAGGAAACTGAACACCAGGATTTCCTAATAAATTTTATAATACAGCTGAAATAATATAATAGTAGAAAATATTAATAAATCATCTCTGATTCCTTGAATGTAAAATAGAATACAACCCTGTTGAAGTGTTTGTAACGGGACAGAAAGAATCAAAGCTTACTAACCAGGAAAACTAATTAAATGGGCTAAATTCCACATATGCATAGCCAAAGGTGCAAAATTATTCAACTTCTTACACAGAAAACTTCTTAAACTGTACTGTACTTGTTTACTCATCTAGAAGCAGCACGTAGCAATATTTTTATTCAACCAAAAGAAAATGTTAGGGATTCCATGACGTACTTACCACAATGTGAGGTGCGGATTGCAAAACCAGCACATAAAAGCATATGTACTTTTAGTCCACATCTAGCATAACTGATTAGTACATTTATGTGCAGTCATAGCTGTAAGAGTGCAGTTGATGAGGAGAAAAGTCTACATACAGTATGCATTAACATGACACACAACATGCATTGTACGAATATTACCAACATAAACATGTCTCAGCTCAAAAGAATAAAGAATTTCAAACCTCGCTATCTTCACCTTCTTTTCTGCTTCTAATTATCCAACTCTAGGTTTTTAATCTAATGTAACTAGGAAGCACCATAATAATTAATATGTTAAACTGAACACTTTTTTTTTAGTATTGTAACACGCCCAGGTCTATTATTTTTATAATGATCACAGCAGTCTAAAAACTTAATAAAAACTGTAATCAAATGTTAAATGATACCATAAACTTTTTCTTTTGAATTAAATGTCAAATGTAAAGACCTGCAATTTGCATGTTCATATTCAGAATCGTTACTTTTACACAGGTGTCATTAACATTTCATAAATGTCTAAGCTTTGTAATCTTTGAACTGAGGCCTGGTGTGTGTGTGTGTGTGTGTATTATAGATTTATGCTTACAAAGTTAAACATGCATGCAAACATACAGTGGTTACAACATAAAATTATAACAGCAAGTACAAAATTAAAAAATGTCAAACATGTAAATATATAAAATTTCATATTATTTACCTTTTTGGCAGGTACATTTTCATAAGCACTTTATTTATGTAAATGTTCTTCCTTAAAACTTCCTCCAAAACATAAAACATGTTGGGAGAAAAAAGTAATTACTAGAAATCACATCACAAAATAGCTTCTTACACATGTATTTTAAGAAACTAACCACATTTTCACACTAGAACTTACCTTATTTACGTATTTAGTAAAGTACGACAAAACTCTGCGCATGCTGAGCAATATCTCAAAAAAGAAAGAAATTTTACACTTAAAATGTTAACTCAGAAATACTATTGTTTGTACTGCCTTTAACACGAAAGAAAAATTTTTTAGAAATGTGTACTATATACTTTACACTGAAATTACCATGAAACTTTCCTACGTAAGTAACTTTAAAAATCTTCTAAATCTCGAACTTTTTTACTTCAAGTTCATAAAGTGAGTGGACATTATAAATTCTGTTGCAAAGACAAACTGCATTACTGGTAATGAAAACCGTTATGATTTTGGTTTACATCTGTGCTGACAAAAACCACCGCTTATTTCAATACAATGTTTGACCTGATAATACAGTAACAAATATAATTACTGTGACAAAAGAAATAATTAACTTCTGCAAATATAGTGACTTTCATATCTGACCACAAAATTAATACCAGAACAAATTTATGGATATTTTAAAACTACCTATTTTTTGTAATCTTCATTATAGAGAAAAACTGTTACTAAATTTTAATACAAAATTTGATTTTTACATTAAAAAAATTATGATGCCTCCTGTGCTTAGAAAATATCAAATACATTAGACAGTCACGTAACGAAGAAACAGATTCTATACAGTCATAAGGAATGCAACGCGTACCTGTTGCTATAGTTGCCTATCGTGTTGGCAACCCCATCTCCCCGACTTGTCAGTTTCTGCATCAGCTTGGCACTCGAGCGTCTAATCGAAGCCCGTAGCTTTGAGAAAGATGCGCTCCGCCTGAGCTTGCCATACTATAAACAGGGCCACATATCAGCCATTTAAGTCCGCTGGTGACTCACCGCAGCACACGCCCCAACGTGGAGTGAGACAGGAAGAAAAAAACAAGCAGGATAAATTATATAAGTTGTTTGGATTTCACAGAATACAACTTTATTGAATATAATGGCAACTAAAAAAATTTATCAAACAGCCATGCATCTGGCAACATCGCCCTCCCTTTTTTTCCACCCTCTGACAATGCAAGTGCTTGCATGGCGAAAACGGTTTGATTGGAACGTGTGAGAAACAGCAACTACGTGAAAATGATGTACGTCAACTATTGAAGACCATTCAATCAACTGAGTACGCATGAACTTCATCCCAAATGAACGTTAGCACTTGGAAACTTGGTCAAGGGCAGACAGCAACGTTAAGACGACAGTAAGTGTTCAGTTTGTCTGTTTCTTCCTACCTTCCTCCACAGTACAGCAGCATCTGTCCAAGACTGTACGTGGACATTACAGTTAGTATTACAGATGGAGAACCAAACCACACACTAGCACATGCACAGAGTTAGCAACCAGTATTATCTCATCCCTACACATGCATCATGCAAGCTAATTCATTTACACATTAATATGTTAGCATTTACAAAAAATATCAAAACCAACCTTGTTACCAAGTACAACTCAAAGCCATCATTGTAACTACATTTCAAGGGAAAATAACAGTTTCTCCAACAGAGTGCAAACAAAAAAATAAAATAAAAATATATATGAATATTCCAAATTAAAAGTATGGGCAGCTCCAATAAAACCTTAACATTTAAATTTAAAATGTGCATACAATCCAAATGCACACTAAATAGGTCATAGCTACTGTATTCTCCAAAGAAGTTGTCAAAGATTTTCAATATTAGCAGCAATTCACAATCACAATTATTATAGTTAAAACACAGAGTCACATAAAGTTTAGATTAGCTTAGCTGCTGCAAATGGCTCTTTAATGCCTAAAATACCTCCACGCATGTTGTAGGTAGAAGTGGAATGGTCGCCTGTTGAACACTGCACCTGACTATAATAACTACGCAAAGCTTGTTAGAAACATTTTCCTATACTAGTGGAATTGTCAAAATAGTACAACTTAAATTGTGTGTTAAGACCATGCCCTCTTGCTTCTACTGTTTTAGAGATAAATTTTTTTAAAGCTTAAACGAGAGCGTATATCAGAAATCTGTTAGGCAGTTTTGTATAAAATGGTTTTTGCAATGTTTGCTAAATTTTTTCAACACAAAAAATTATGCAGTTTCGACTAAAAAGTCATCTAACCAGAACAACATTTTTACATAATTAATAAAACCATAGTATTTTCTGCCTTGAAAACATGGAGAAGAACAATTTAAACAAAACTGCCAAACAACTTTAGATAGTACCTGCTCTCGTTTAGGCGTACAAAATTAATATTGCTAAAAAAGTATAAATGAGAGAGTGTGGCCTTAATTTATATTTCATAATTAGTTATGCTGCAAACAAGTTACTTGAATTAAATTTTTAACACGTTTATCAAATAATTAACAGTGTGTTTATTTTTGGCAAAATCATACATGTATTTCCATTAACAAAGCTTAAGGAGCCCCTTTGTGAGGAAACATTCTTCAAGCTTACTCATCATAACTCTTATGTTTGGACATAAGGAAATCTATCAAGTTTATGATAATTTTAATTGTATGTGTTTTCACTATGAATGTTCTCTCTAATATGGATGTTTATAAATTAAGTTGTAAAACTGTTTTAGACAAAATTACAGATAGGCTCTGTGGAAATATTGACTTTTAAAGTGTAAAATGGTGCTAATAAATAAATTTTTGTTATCATAACTTTAAATGCACTGATGGCTGGGGTGTTAAATTTTTGTAGATAAATTTGTTTTACAATTTTAAAATTTCTTTCCGACCAAGGAAGGGGGGGGGGGGAGTGGGGTTACAACCAGTTAACACTCCACCCCCCCCCCCTTCACTACCTTTTTTCTAGCTTGAACTCACAAGCAACTACATAGTTAATATATTTACTTAAAAACTAATTTATATAAATAGGCAGACAGGATAGTTCCAAATGAGACTATACTATGGAAGATCAGCTACAACCTATGTACTGTACATCTAAGAAACATCACTGGCTCTCCAACTATTATTCCAAGGTTTGGAAACAAACACTACACAACCACCAAGGTAACTCTTTAGTTTTACAGTAAATGGCCTCGCAAAACACTATCAATCCTCGTCAGTTGAAGAAATTCACTTATGTCTTTCTTGTTAATTTCAATATATTTGTTTCCTTGGTTTGAGAGAAAATTAACTACTTTATTATGAAATGTAGATGTCAAATGTAGGATAATGACAAATACCTATACTGCCCCCCCTCCTCCTCCTGTTATAAGGGAGGGTCTATGTTCCCCTGTCCCCCCCCCCCTTTTCCCATACATCAGTGGTCACACCCGAAGTTCCACTGTTCACACGTACATAATGTTGAAATGAATATTGCAGCATTGCTACAATCTAATTTGTAACTAATAACTATGCCCTACTTTCAGAGAACACTTCCATTGATGTAATGTGCTGTTCTCTAGGAACCAGTCATTTTAATACCGCACAGTAAAACCTCGATTATCCTCGAATCTATTATCCAATTTGTGGATTATCAGCAATTTATCATGCAAATTTATTTTTACAATGTAACAGTTTTTTTAAGTGCGCCTGTGTGAAATTCTGGTAACTTCACAAGTTTCCGTCCATATATTCGGTTAAGCATTCACATTTGTATTTACTAATATATAGTACAAAGTAAGGCACACTTGTTTTCATTTGTTTGAGGTAGTAGTTTATTTTAACGTGAATGAACTGTCCTCTCCTGCGTGCTTGTCCACGTAAGCGGAGTGTACACTCCTGCATGGCAGCAAGGCGACAGCACACGTGTGCTGTTCGTAGCTTCGTTTAGAGTTCAGCGCTTGCACATGACAGTTTTTGATATTAAGTGGTAGAATTTGGCAGGCAGTAGCACTGTTGTAAAATGTTAGTGTTCAGATTCATGTCGCGAACTGCACAAAAACTTAAGCAAGCTGTATTAACCATAACGAGTAAAATAAAATTATAGAAAGGTTTCAGTGCCGGGAAACAATTGCAAAACTTGCAGAGAAGTATGATGTTAAAAACACTACAGTATGAGACATCATAAAAAATTGTGGAAAAAATTCTTTAATTTGCTTCAACAGCAGACAGTTCAAGTGGCTTGGATAAAAGCAAAGCGATGAAAGAATCAACTTTCAGCAGCCTGGACTCCTGTTTATTGAAATGGTTTCAACAGAAAAGGGCAGATGGTGTACTGACTACATGATTACGTGTTCAGTCGCAATTCAAAACAAATGGCTCATATTTTTGAAAAAAATTTACCATTCATAATTTTAATGGGCGTTATACAGGTTACACAGGTTACTTTTGCCTCGCAGTGACACATGTGCTGCTTGCCGATCAATACAACTGGAGCACACATTTAGATCCTTTCCTTTCTCTCGTCAGCAAAACTCTGGCAGAGAAAACTAGGATCTAGGTTTTGTGTGTGCTGCTACTTGCTTAGTAGAAAATAAAAATCTTGAAATCTGAGAAAGAATTAATATTACTTTTTACTAACGATTATATTTGCGTATTTTATTATTCGCGAGCATGTGTAAAAGCGGCATAAATAATTATTATTTTCAATTGAGTGCTATATTTACTAGAAGTGTCTGAGTAGATGGCGGCTGGCAGCAACAGCATGCAGGCATGCAATGACCTTGCAAGGTGAGGCTGTTGGCTCAGTCCAGCGTTGCCAAGAAGCACATGGCGGGCAGCAGCTACTGCTGCTTACTTTGTCCGCAGTCGTACATTGTGAACTATTTCAGTTTATGCGCCTCATAAAACCACTTACTTTATTCCTTCAGCTTAATATGTTTTTTTTCGTAAATGGTAAACGTTATGTTTCGGCTAGGGATTAATAATTCTTCCCCCCGCCCCCACCCAACATTTTGTACCTTCAAAATCATGACTCGTTTTATGTGTGAGGTCGTCTTTAATGGCAACAAATACAGTACAGTCCTTTATGTTAAAATAATTTTTTTTTATTAAAGTTGTATTTCAGAGCATACGTCTGACTGATGTGCCGTGCAGCAGTCAGATAATTGCAGTAACCGCTACATGGTAGCAGATAAGACAGCAACAACTCCCCCTGATAATAACTACGCCTGAGTCATGGCACCAGATAAGCTAAACTAATGACCAGATCAACCGTGAAATTTGATTATCTGACCGTCTTGTCCCCTGCATTATCGCGGATAGAGTCCAAAACCACTTACAAATTATACCTACTCTCTATAGTCCAAAGTTACTGCAATTTTAGTACATGTATCATATATGTCTGAGACAAATATTGTATAAAACATGATTTTTAGAAGAAACTATATGTGAAATCATCCGATGAAAATATTTATCTTCTAATGTAGGACACTGCAAACCACACATAAAATTCATACAAAATGCTCTGACATATATTTATTAAATCAAAAATATGTATAACTAGTCACAAGACTAAAGACACAATAGCTTAAACAGAAACATTAAGCACAATACAACTAACACAGGAACAAGGGTTCTCAAGGCTTGTGCTAGCGAAGGTAGCATGCTCGGGGCACAAAGGAACTCTAATCTGCCGAGGATGCAGTCCTAATAACTTGACACAGTTCGACAGCAAGGACATCACACCTACTTCGTTTAAAACGTACCACAACACAGTGACCTCATTACATCACAACAAATCTGTAGTGGGACACCTAATATTCATTACGTCGATGCTTATACACACCCAAATTTTTAAAGTACTGTGGTAGATTAAAAATTTATCAAGGCTAACAGCAATAATTACAGAGTGGTAGTGAGTAATTGAAAGCCTGACCTCCATTAAAATATTAATTATATAACATTTACATTTTCCTGATAGCTGCTAGTTTGATGTTTGTAATATTTCTTAATTTTGATACAAATAAGCACTCTAAGATAAGCAAAAAACCATGTACAGTAGTACAGTACTGCATACTAATAAATATGAAACATTAAGAAGTGCATATAGATTTGCCCTCATGACAACAATAACCATGACCAAGTTAATTACAACATTACAGGCAGCTTGCAAGAATCTCTACAAACAAGGGAGTATTACTAACACTATGTACATGCCTGCATAACAAAGTTTAAAGAGATGATATACTGTACATGCAATGTAGCCTTCCTAATACATAACTGCACATGCAGGAGTGCACACACACACATACACACATGCTGCCAAATGTATATAAGAACTGACAGCAAGAACCAGCAACAAGTATTGGCTATGTACAGAGACCAAACCTCACGACGCAGCACACAGTTCTTTACCACTCATCCTCACTATTTCAACAACCAAGACCACTCACTGCACATTAACAGGGTGGCTAGCAAAACCTGTAAGAAAAATTCCCTGACTTTTCCAGGTCAGCTGTACTTATTTCCCTGACGAACAAAATATCAGTAAAATTAACCAGGTTGTATTAATCGCGGAAAAATTTTTTTGGGTAGCCTAAATATTATGAATTGCTAACCATCGTGTACCTGCCAAACTATTGATTTTAGACATATAGTTTATTTATAAAAATTTTTTTAGGGATGTTATAAGTAGTGCTACGTAAAAAAAACTTTTTTGTTAGGTTAAGTTAGGTTAGGTAACAAATTATTTATGTAGGATTACTTCTAATGTCTCCAAAAGCCTTACGTAAAATTTTTTGTTAGGTTGCATAATTTAGGTTAGGGAACCTAACCTGTCCTAATTTAATGTTTGAACACCAATTTAACTTCAACTAACACAACCTAACCCAACTTAAACTAACCTAACAAAAAATTACGTAGGACTACTTACAATGTCTGTAGAAACAATTTTCATAACAAACTATATGTCTAAAATCAATAGTTTGGCCAACACGATGAGTAGTGATACTTAATATTTATCTTTTTTTGTGAAGATGAACACTACTAATCAATATAACTTTACCTCGCAGAAATTCTATCATATCTTTATTATTTGCAAAACAACAAAGTAATAGGAATATTCAAATACAATTTTCACCAATGTAAATTCACTTTCCACTTTTAAAATGCTTGAAGTTATGGAGAGAAAAGCTCGCGATACCAAAATTAAAAGCATTTAATAAGTTGTCTAAAAACAGAAGTGTAGTGCCCGGTCACTACACCATCAATCTTTGAATCCCAAAAACATACTGTAATGTGCACCTGTTGTTTTTGAGAAACTTTGTTCAATGATTTGTCGAAACAAACTACAACTTTCTTCCCCTTCTAGCAACTAACTCATTTCATCCATGATATACGACGCCAAGACCAAATGTGATGTAAAAACCTATCTTATCTCGCTGTAACTGAAGTTTCTTTCACATGGTACAGATTTGTAAAATGTATCTAGGCCTACCTTCAAAGTTTAAACTCACAGCCTACTTAGGATTTTCTGCCTTCAATGTAGCTCATAACGGAATGACGGCCCATGTTGCTTTAAAAAAATTAACGTTGCACGAATTGCACCTTGCACAGTTCTCTCCAGGATCTTCGCGTTTCTAGTAGTAGGATCGGTTAACCAATACAGTCTGTTTCTTCCTGTCATTACTGTTTTCCCTCAATTAATTACGTTGTGGAAATAACACTCATTGAACCTACATTTCCAGATATTTTTAATGCATTTAAATCATTTTCAAAAACACACACGAGATCACGTCACGTTATGTTGTAACTTTTTAACACACCTTCGTCACTGCACGAGCCCAAAAGTTCAGGCGTGTTCCTCCATTACGCGGTACGGTAGATAAAATACAATTTAAATGTAAATCCACCGACTTCAGACATGATCAGAAGATATATACTCGCACGAACCATAGAAAAAAATATTCACGCCAATCTAAGTAAACAATAAACAACTGACAACGATTAATGAACGTATCAGCATGCCGCATGGTAAGAACAAAAGTGAACTGGGAATCCTATGTTGCCAATTCCACGCCGTCAATTTCTGCTACGAACTCTTGGGGAAAACACCACAACTGTTTAAAACCAACATTATTTACTAAAAATGCATTAAAATTTACGACATTTCGTAAACAGTACGCAAGAAACCCCACGAGAGAGTAATTTTTACCACTGTGGAAACTTGAAAAATCACAACATATTGTGATGGAAACCATTGGTCTGGCATCACTGGCGGGATTCACTGAAAATTCTGGTACAAAACGCCAAAAATATTTTATTTTAGACGAAAAACTGGTACCACGCGTCAAATTCACTGTTTCACACAACTACAATATTGGTACGATAAGATATTATGGAACTAGAAAATTGGTATATGTACCAAGAAAATGGTACGTTGTCTTCACGGAAATGTTCGTTTACCAAACTTTTGAAATTCCAGGTTTTTTTAGAGAATTCCCTGACTTTTCTCTGACTTCTCCAGATGTCTTAAATTCCCTGACTTTTCCCGGTTTTCCCGGTCGCTCGCCACCCTGATTAACTTCTATAATAGAAAATAGAGTAACATCACCTCCTTACTGATGACTTACACTTTTTAACAGAGTAGTATATAACTGGTAGTCATGGTAATTGCTTTAAAATATCTCGCGAGCCATGTGAAAATGTGTTATTGACAAATTCAGGGAGAGTAAATGAAGCATTTCCCTACCCCTTAACCCCTGGATTGGGGCTGACATACTGTATATACTATGAAATATAATGCAAAACATAGTATTGGTTTTAAAAATTTTGTAGGAACTAAGCATATCAGTATTTGCAAACTAAAGAAGAACTGAGTAGACAGCAACCCTGACTATGAAGCACGTAGCAATCACATACTGCACCAACTTCTCACATTCCAGGTATGTGTCTACAATCTGCATAGATTCCGTACAACACCACAAGAACACCTGCTGTCAGTTCCTTTATTACTGAAATTATCTACAGTACTGTCAATTCAATGACAAAAGAAACCAGGTACTCCGAACATAGAGAACGTCTGACAGAATGTAAGAAAAAAACAGAACCTAATAATACACTTAAAAGAACCTAATTTTAAAACTTATTTACAACATAATACAGTGACACAGTGCTATAAACGTGACAATATTTACAGTAGAATACTATGTACAAACTTGCACATAACAATTCATATGCCTACTTGATTTCAATAAGTTTCTTGCTTGTGATGGCATTATAAGAATTGTTCTGGATAATCTGAAAATCTGGCAATCCAAACCAGCCTTATTCCCACCTAGTTCGAATAAGCCATATTCTACTGCACTGTAAAACTAACTGTATAACACCTAATGTAAAATTACTTCCAGCATGTTTTTGGCATTTCCATCCAGGACAGAAAATCCAAATGTTATAATTTTTCTATTCATTATGAAGCATGTTGAATATTTTAACTACTTTTCTCTCACTTCACCTTATTAAATATTATCACTCAGTCGAATAGATAAAAACTACTACAGTTTCATGTACATTGAAGCGATAACTGCTCTGACGTAACTTTGAATGAATACTGGAACTTCTATCAAAGGTTTTTTAAGAGGACTGACAAAAATTTCAATAAATTCCATTATTTGATGAATACAAAATGTGACAACAGAAAGTGTTCTGTGGGTGTTGATTGATTGCAAAAACATTTATTATTATTATTTTAGATATTATCCAGCCTGTTCACTTAATTCATACTGCTACATGAATTCCCACCATCATATTTCAAAGGTTTGTTGATGTTTAACAAGACAATCACAGGAAAATCATAGACTAAGTAACATAACTAGTCTAGTTTAAATATAAAGTGTGACAAACTCAGTCAAACCATGTGTAACCACATATAAACCTGAACATGTAACTTGTTCTGCTCTAAGCATCAATACACAGTTGGATGTTACATGTGTAACAATGCGAGAGTTGTAGGGTGTACGTGTTGTGCGGTGGGGACTAGTATTAGTTTTCATAGTTGGTGTTTTGCTCTTACATTGTAGGTTAGTGAGAGAATTTCCTCCATTGAGAAACTATTGTGACATCAGGCTGACTGTTCGTGCTACGGGGCTGTACACCCAAACTGCATAGGTTTTATTTAAGTGCCAAAGTTTTTCAGGTTGATGCAAGGCACTAGTGATGGCTAGTGTAAAAAGTTCGAGAATTTTTAATAAATATTACATTTTTGCTATGTTTTTAGACGGAAACGTTACCTACTTTAAGTCCTCAATTTAAGTAGGGGTTAAGTTCCTGAAAATCACAATATAAATAGAAATGGTACAGTCAAGCTACACACTCACAGTTAAACAGTATAGTAAAAGTAGCACACAAACTACATAAACCATAACAAATTATGCACGACACTTCAATTTTAAATTGGGGAACAACGTTAGGAACAACGTTAATAGAATCACTGGTGCATAAACTTTATTAATGTACGTATTCTGTAATGATGTAAACCACAGCAACATAAATCAATGCTGATCTGCATACGTAACGCAATATTACCTCAACACGTAAGTCACTCAACAAAAGTAAATAGTACTTTACTACACTTTAAATATTCTTTTTGCTGTGGGACTTCAAGCAACGGGAGTATCATTTTACTTGCTGGAAGTATGGTTTAAATTTCAACAGAGGTTTACTAACCTTGTGGTTTTCACAGACGGTATTTTTCCCGCTTACAATGACAAAGTTATTTTCGTAGATGTGCAAATATAATACATGTCAAGTAGTTTCATAAAAAATTAATCACAACTCACTCCAACACATTTCAGGTGAAAACAGAGAGACCCAGTAAGCAATGAATGTTTTACGCAGAGAAAATCTGCTAGGAAAGGGATTTTCTAGTTTTATTTACTGATTGTACAGGGCTCAATCCCTCCCCTCCCCCTACCCTCAACCAAATATAGCACCATAAAACGACATACTGCATTAGTAGCAGTTCCTACAAAATGACGATGATGGCTGAATATTCACAAAACATTTTAATATAGTACTCGTCACACTTAAAGTTGGGAACATGAACT
The DNA here is from genome assembly GCA_003012365.1 of Medauroidea extradentata. NCBI lineage: Eukaryota > Metazoa > Arthropoda > Insecta > Phasmatodea > Phasmatidae > Medauroidea > Medauroidea extradentata. The sequence continues at coordinate 30,153 of PNEQ01031837.1, forward strand.
ACATGAATCAAATTGCAGCCTTGGTACCAGTACCAAAAAAATAATTTCTTGTAAAATGTAATGAAATGTGCCCTGAAAAATGACAGAAAGAGTTGCGTTCTGGAGATGATAAAGTCTGAACACACAACCAATAAAGAGAAAAACTGTATGTAAACGCCGTGTTCAGAGACTAATTTACGTTATGTTAAGTGTGCTGGAGCCATTAAAACCACAACAAAATGTGCATGATGTTACTGGTGAAGTGTGAGGCAGTCTGCTGCATGTATATACAGGAAACAATATCCCTCTACACAGAATAACATATCCAGACCACATGTGAACTGATTACTTACAACACACAATACAGATATTCATTAATAGCGAAACCAATTAAAATTAATTTGTGTTCAATGCAATGAAAATAAACCTTAGCAGAAACTTTGTGTTTTGTATAACTCTCTGTTGACTTAGAAGTGTAATGATATCGGTGTGACAGTCAATGCAAAGAATGTTTGCAAACACTCTTCCTTTTCCGTGAATACACTATTTGCAGAGTTGTTTGCACTATGACATGATGAGAAACGTTACAAGCAACAATAATTTTAAAAATGTAGATCATTCTATTTCAGTCAAATAGTTAAGACATTAGAATAAAAATAATTAAATTACTGATCTCAACATCTGCTATAGGAATTACAGTATTTGCTTGAACTGTTAAGCTAGGCATACAAATGCATGTACTTATTTCACGTAGGATGAAGCCATAAATAAAATTACCTAGTGAAATACCTTACGCCAACATATGTCCATGCAAAGAAATGTAAGTATGCTGGTCACCAACCACAACAATTTTAATTTTGCACTTCCTGCATTGCAATTCAATTTTTATGTCACTAAACTTACAATTTTAAGACTAGGCTTTACTTGTCATATTGGAATAAACTATTTATATGTTTTACGACATAGGAAAAATCCCTAGGAAAATTTTTAACACTTACATGATTCTTCCTAACTATCTCGTCACTAAATGCAACCAGGCAAATAAACATATATATATATATATATATATATCAGTGAACATAATTTTCAAATTATTCAGCTCCAAAAATGCTAAATTTTCAAACGCCACCGCAAACATTGAAAACACGTTCTTATTGGCTAACACATTTATGATGTAGCCTTACATATTTTGGTTAGTCATTGCCCAGAGCACTATTGTGTGTGTTGGAAATTTTCACAGACTTAAAAAACTAACAAAATTTAACGAACCCGGTTACGTAAAAGCTAGCTCGGTAAATTCGCACATTGTTAAGGTATGTATGGTTGCAAATTTGTAAATTAACAATGAAGATTTCACTGGTGTTAATTTTAAAGGAGTGAAGACAGCAAGGTATTTATAGTAGCTCTTACACATTGCAACGTTTTAGTTATAGGTTTGAGTTTATGTCAATTTAATTTAAATTTCAAGAGTGATAATACCTTTACACAAATTAATTTTAATGCTTCAAATTGGTACAGAATCATAAATTTAGGTTTGTGAAGTCAGCTAAATGCATACAAAAAGTGAACCTATCGAGTTAATACTGAAATGCTATTAACCAAACCTGCTATAGACTAGTGATCTAATGTCCTGGTTGCACATGCCGGGAAATAATATAGCACATCCATTTAATTATTAAAAGTAAATTTTTTCTCTATAATTTTTATGTTTCTCGTGAACAGCAGTGAGAGCTGTGCTGCCATCTCTCGAAGAATTCCGCAAGATCTTACACAAACCACGAATTATCGACCACGGGTGCCTTAAACTCGCCTATTGGCTAATGACGTTACCTACAGCCAGTGAACAGCCAAAAACACTACAGCTGCAGATATTTCGTTGTAAACTGCAAGCTATTGACTGCAACTTTTAACATAAAAAAAATTACTTATTTAATACTACATCATATCATACACAATACATAGAAATAATCCTTACAAACATAAACTGTACTTTTGTTGTTAATAGACTATTTATTAGGCCTCTTTGTCTAACTTTAACCATGCAGTTAGCCTTGGTTTGTCAGACAGCGCTATAGTCAAGATTTTTTTGGAATAAATGGCATTTTATTGCTACGCAAAGGAACTACTATACACATTTATATTCTTAGGAGTTCCAGCCATACTCGTTTTTACCACATAAACTACTTTATTTAACACAGTTTCACGATCTGAACGTATGTTGCTGTAGTTTGTGTGTTACGCACAATAAAATGTCTTACCACGCAAAAAAAAGACTGCTCCTTTTATTTAAGTTTTCTCGAGTTATAAAAATGCTAAGAAATAAAGTATGCTACTGCTGTTCCTTAAATTGAACATACATTTAAATGAAAATATGATTAAAAAAATAGTAATTTTCCTTATTGTCATGCCTATACCGCAGTACAAGGTAAATTAAATTTCTCATTTTATGTTTTCAGAATTTTAAAACGGCCAAAAATAAAATTATTCAATATGGCGAGCAAAACCAAGCCTTACGAACGTGTTTTACTGTTTACTCAATTTTTCCTAAAGAAAATTAATGGAATGTGTTCTATGAGTTGTGATATAAGTTCCACTTCACATTAATGAACATTTAACGTTACACACACTCCACTGTAGTTCTTGTTTAATAATTTGATATGTGTTTTACGTCGTTAGTCAGAAAATTATGTCACAGTTTGTAATTAGCCTGCTGGTGTACCGATAGACATAACTGAGAACGATTCAGTTTCAAATGATCAAGATACTAAGTATCCGAACAGCAAAGTGCCTAAATCAACCTCGGACATTCTAGATAGAATTTTAAAAAAATATTTCCTTCAAACATATCTCATAACATAGCAATTTACTTCTTTCAATGCACACAACTGGTAAAGATACTACTCACAACTAAATCATACTCTTTGCATCAGCACTGAAGAAACTTCATGGAATACCTCATTTAGGTGTTATCCCCATAGCTAATTTCCATAGCTGAATACTGAAGAAAAGTAAGGAACTGTAAGTGTAAAGACAAACTGCTCTAGGCTCACAACATGACTGTCGTCATTAGTCGGCCTTAATAGCATAGTACGTTAGGAGCCGGTTTACGATGTCAAGAGATCCTAGGTTCAAATCCTGGCTCGTGCCCGGATGTTGCGTTGTTTGGTCACCTCATTTCATCCTCATCTAAGACCTCTTTAATAAGGGCTGTAAAACCCTCTCCTCACTACATATTGTCATTATTCAATATTGCTTAAAAGCACTTAATATTTAAGTGAATATTAGTGTGTTAAAACCTTTCTTTGGTGCTGGATAGGAAACAGCAAGCAACGACTACACATAATTCAAAATAAATTTTATTTGTAATGGTAAAAATTAAAAATCTACATGATGCTGACAATCAGCATTTACTTTCCTCTCGTACTGACTTTTTGTACCAATACAATTTTCAGTTTTTGGGACAGTGAACCAAATTGTAAAAGCATTTACATTTTTCAGTTAAGTAAATTTTGTTAAAATAGGCTGGATCACTGATTGCTCTGACTACAATACAATAACAAAGGAACAAAGTTGCAGTGTCTAAGGTGCAAATGCTTAAATATAACATGCTAAAACCACAATGTAAAATTATAAACTCAACATAAAAATTATTGCAATGATTGAAAAATACAAAACACTCTGCAAATAAAGAAAGAGGATAAATGAAAGTCAAAATATATATATATATATAGGAAATTGAGTTTTCATTATTAAATTATACAAATTAAGTGTAAATCTTAACATAAGCAAAAATTTAAAATAAATTTCTTACAAAAATAAGTTTTTTATACTGCTCCACAAACATAAATTCTTTATACAAAAGTAATTACGGCAAGAACTTTAACAATGATGAGGTTTACAAAACAAACAGAAAAAAATATCTATGAATTTCTTTACAATGTTCAATTTACATGTGATAAAAATACAATTTCTGTATAATTATGTGCGCATTAAGATGGTTGTTTGACCCTTCTAAAATGTATGCAGTTATAAAAGTTTTATCTCTCTGTAAATAATATTGGTTTTAAAAAAATACTTTTAAACTTTTTGTAGTGCCACATAACAGCTTTTAAAATTAAAAACAAACAAATTCAAGATAGCAACTTTTTTAAAACATGGAAAGCAAAAAACTACTTGGAAAGCTAACAAATAAAACTTAATTTTTAACAGTGAATTTAAAATTAAACAAAGCCAATGAAAGTGCTTTAGTTACAAAATTTTAAGGTGAAACCAAAACTTTTCTGGTATCAAACAAACTGAAGAATGATAACCTTTGTATAGAACCTCAAAACTATTTACATGTGAACTTGTTGCAAGTTAAATTTAAACAAAGTTTGGCAACAGTTTAAATAAATAAAAGTAAACTAACACTATAAGTGACTAAATCATAAACAAAAGTTCCAACACAGCACAGATTTACAGTAACTCAATAAATATAAAACTCAACTATAGAACTGAAAAAGCACCAAGGCTTGCTTCCGTGCACTGTTTTCGCACCGTGCCTTCAAATTTAAAAATTAATGCTGCAATTGTATCAGCAGATTTGGCAACACCTTCAACACAAGGCTATTTCAGGAAGACACAGGAGCGACTGCCACACGTTTTCCAAGAGTTATTCTGTACATCGCGTCGTTTATTTCAGTCTGGCACATATTTACTAGGAAGCAATTCTCACGAGTGAAGGCCAAGCGCGTGGAAAAGTTTGTTTTTGAGCCCGCCCTGCCGACCTTCCGACGAACCTTGTTCCGGCGTTCTCTGTACATAGCCAACGGAAGCAGGTGTCTGCACACAAGATAACAGAATAACCATGATCGCAGATACTGAGGGAGGAATGTAAGAAAATACAAACAAATGTTTAGGGACGTACGTACGTTACACGTAGATACTGCTCCAGCTGGGTATAAGTTGCTCTGCTATCCACACCTAAATGTACACGACATACACTGTGCAAGTACAGAGTATACTGTATTCAACAGCCCGCCACTTCAGCGAGCGCAACATTATGGCAGTCCAACGATACACAAGAACAAATGCCTGAACAGAACATTCTCTTGTAAAATTTAATCAAACACTAACAATCTAAAACATAACAAATGTGTGAGTGGTGAGCTTTGTTGAATACAGTACACAGAAGACTAGATATTCTATAAACAAGGCAACATGCAGTGCAATGCAATCCATGACAGTACACTATAATAAGAATGCATTTATGAAACAGTTGGTGCAATGCCAGGAGGGGGCAGTGTGCTATGAAAGATGGAACTTACCCCAAGGGCTCAGTTGCAATGCGCTACGTCAGTGATCATAAATTTGTGTTGCTAAACACAACACAGTCACAGCGCTACACTGATAATGTCTACAGTTTATGAACATGTACATATATACTGCTTTAAAAACACAACAAACAGATAAATGAGGATTTCTGGGACAAGGAAAAACTTTCACATGAATTTGAAGTTAAGTTTCCAGAAAATAAATCTTCCACCAGTAGACAGAGTAAATAAAGAAGCAACTAGACTAATAGCTAAAATAATCACACAAACAAGAAAAAACTTAATAATGGCAAAGTTAAGATTATTTGAACTGCTCAGTTTTTTAAACAAAGAGCAAAACATTAAATAAATGTGTTGTATATTGTGGAGGCAGGCAGGGCTGCTGGGGCATAGCTAGGACTTTATTTCTGAAGAGAGAGAGAGAGGGTAGGGGGGGGGGGAATCCTGATACCCTCGACCACTGGCTACGCCACTGCCATTTTGGACTATTATATCTGTGTTATACATAAATGTTGTGGTGATACTTCATATTTCTAGACACAGATACTTTATGCAAAGCTTTTATCTGAGCGACATACATAAATTATAGTGACTAAAAGAAAATGTCTATTATACAGAAAATTTTGCAACTGTATTTGGTCCAAAACACTGTATGCAGTTTTGCCACTCACTATAACAAAAAAATTTACTTTTTTTTTTTCTTCATTGATTTCCTGGCAAAAACCAAACAAATGTTTTGGTTTGCAAAAGTATGGAAATAACTTTTTGACTAATGCTGAGCCGATACAGTTTTTTACCGATACCGATACGAACCGATATCCCCTGCCGATATATCCGATACATCCGATACACATTTCAGAAAGTTAATACGTTAAATATCTGTAAAAAGTTTTTGAAGGGATCAATAAATTTTCTACTTAATAACAGAGAAAACTTCTTAACCCTGAAAAATTATGTGTACTTATTAGGCGACAAAAATTATTACAGTAAGTGGAAATTTCTAAGTAGTTTTACTATACTATAATGTTTTGATATTTATTTT
>PNEQ01031838.1:0-10649 GCA_003012365.1 Medauroidea extradentata
ACAACCCCGCGGCGTCGGTGCTGTCGCGGAAGAGTAGGAGGACGATTGCACAACCCCGCAGCGTCGGTGCTGTCGCAGGAAGGCAGTAAGTGGGTGCTGGGTAATCAACAAGTCACCAAAAAGTGGCGGATTGCGGCAACAGTGGTATTCAAGGAATAAGATGACTTGAGGAGTTAAGTGAGTCTTAACACTTACCCAACACCTTACAAACTCCTGGATTCAGCAGGGATTGCTCCGCCTCTGGGCATAGCTGGGAGTCAATCAGAGGGGAGGATTTTGACGGCCTGGTGGGGGTGCGAAGAATGGCATAGACATCGAGCTAGCTACGGGAGTGAGAGTTGAAGTTGGAGAAGAGAGTCGACGAGAGAGTCCTCTGCTCGGGCGGCGACCGCACCTAGGGACTCTGGGTTCGAGTCTGGGTGCGACCTCTGGCTAGAGAACTAGCTTCAATGGCGGCACGAGCGGTGAGTTCCTGTTGGTTTAGGGAAGGAAAGCGATTCCTTACCTATCTCCTGTCTTGCCTTACCCTAACCCTTCCACTCGCCTCTATTTCTGTATTGCTGTATTTCCTTGTTCTAAAATCTAATAAACTCTTGTTACCTTTCATCTCTGGCTTATTTATCTTCCTCTTCCCCGAATAAACTTTGTAACAATGGGATTTGAACATGCAGGTCAGGATAGTAGTACTAAGGTGAGTAATATATCTATGGAGCGCAAGATGAGACTTATCTTCTTGCTGTGTTGTCACATTGTGATCGCAAAATGTATCGTCCAACATCTTGCAACTAACAAATTCGTTTCCAGGATTCGCATAGTGAGCTTATTTATTATACGGCCTTGTCTGGACTGGATACCCCTTATTTGTCTGTGTGTATGTGTGTGTCCATATAAACTTATGGTGCTACAATTTTGCGCATAACTCTAGCATCATATGTTTTTTTTCTACTCATACTTAAAACACCATAAAAATGATGCCCTATCGACTCTACGTTGATGGCAGTTGGTCACAGATCCTATGTTCATAGATGTGTTAATTATTGCAGGTCGTTCGAGACTAAGTGAGCACTAAATATTTTACCATTGCAAAAAAAACACTAGCCGGGAGGCTACTGTATTTAATTCAGAATCGCCAATAGTTACCTCATTCGTAAGGTTTGCATCAAATTACCGAATGTATTTTCGCGTGTTTTACATTTAAATATACAGAAACTGATATCGACATGTTTGTACTTTATATGATTGATAAACTTTATTAATCAAACTGTATGTTCTTACCGACCGCACAATTTAACATATACGCGCAAACGTTGAGAGACGCGTCATATGAGAGGTTAGAAGTTTCCCTTTGTTAGCCGTACACGCGTGCAGTCTCTCTGATTTACGCAACAGACGGCAGAAACTTTATTGTTTAACTAAGAGTAAGCGTGTGTTTGCTTCGTTACTTAATATAATTTTGTTTGGAATTATGAATTACTAAACACATCATTTTCACGATTTAACAAAACAGACACGTTAACAACCAACACGAGTAATTCCTACAAACCAGTACAAAAATATCACGCTTTTGCTAATGTACTGCGAACGACTTTTTAACCCAATTAGATTTTTGCAATAAAAACTTTAGTGACAGAAATTTACGAAAAATGAGCATCAAAATCAGACTCCCGACAGAAACACAGCCAGAACTCACACAGGCACAAAAATTAAATTAACTATCAGACGTATGTAGCCCAAATTGGCTTCAGATGCAGATGGCATTCAGGCCATCGTTCTAAATATATTTCCAGACACTGCGCTAGACTAATTAGCAGAATGCACCAATGCCTGCTCATATTGAAATATTTACCAATTGCCTAGAAAACATAGTGAATGTCTTCCAATAACCAGCAAGAGACAAAACTATTTCCTCAGAACTGAAGGCCAGTCAATCTTCTTTACTTTCTATCAATACGTAATTGAGTACATGCTCCTGCGACGAATAAATACATACTTAAAAAGAAACAACATAGTATAGAACGAGCAATTTGAATTAAAAAAAAAAAAACACTCGATAACCCACCAACTTGTCAGTCATTGAATACGTACACATGTTTTAAAAGTAAAGGATTATGTCGTTTGCAGTATTTTTCAACTCTGAAAAAGTTTTCAACCGAGCCTCCCGTACAGGCCTCCTACAAACTGTATGAACTCAACTTGCCTGACTGTAACACAAAACTCGTTAGAAGCAACCTATATCACCCAGTCACATGTGAAGGAGCCACATCAGACATAAAAACAATGCATGCTGGTGTACCACAAGGCATTTTTTACAACCAGTACTATTTAAATGATATATTAATGATCTTCCGAAACCAGACAACAGATTAATTCAATTTGACTGCTATGTTGATGGCACAGTCATATTCAGCCGCTTTCATAGCGTAGAAGTAGCAACACAGAGATCGTAACCCGCCCTAAATACATCTCAAAGGTACTATACAAAATAATGAATTAAAATAAATGCTGGCAAGAGTGAATCCGTAGTCTTCACACGTAGAAAATTACCCCAACTAGCTGAGCGACCCGTACTACAACCATTCATTGAACAAATACCACACAAAGATGTTGTAAAATACCGAGGTGTCCTTATGGATACACAGCTCACCTGGAAAGCACACTTAGACGTGAAATGTGATAGTGCCCGTGCTAGGCTATCCTCACTTTACCCAATCCTAAACCCACGAAGTACTCTCGCATGAAATAAGGCAGTATTACTATTCACCATGATAGTACGCCCAACAATGACATACGCTGCGCTCACATGAGCATACGCAGCTAAAACACACATACGAATCCAAATATTACAAAACAAATGCCTACGAATTGCTGCAGAAGCACCTCGCTACTGCCCCTAGTAGACCCACATACAGAACCTTGAACTGACAAATTAAAAGAGCACTTCATTTAACTAACCCAAGAGTTTTATACGGATTGTACAAACAGCACAAATGCGAAGATACCTAGCCTCGGCGAGGAAACACAGAGCATCCTTGCACATAAGCTCACTAACAGCAACCAAACAGATCAGTGGTATTGGGTGATATTTTCTCGGAACACGAAATTCACTTACACAGTGCTAACACAATGTCATCATCCGACAGTCTGTAGCATGTACGGTAAACCAATAGACTACAGATTCCAAGGTGACAGGCGATTGATCTCGCTGCTGTGGCTGGTGAGGCACTGTGAAGACATATCACGCACATAACACTAACACGGCACCTCGAAGAACTCATAACAACAAACTACAAGCTATATAAACAGAAACTGACTTGGCTCCATTTCATCTCACCGCACCAACCTCCTCCCTCCACATTTTCCGTTCTTCCGAAACTTTACTACTTTTACCTGAAACTAACCTTTCTTTCTGCGTTCCAAAAAGATGACAAATCTGCGAGCAGAAGGCTCAGTTCTGTCTTCTGCCACTAGGGCCGTGCTACTGCGGTACGACACTGGTTACAACCCAACAGTGGCTCTACATATTTCACTATCACCCCTGCGTAAACCTCACAAAGTCCACCTTCACAAATTAACATACCCTACTATTTCCTGTCTTTGATCCAGCAATGGAATATAATGGATTTTAACCTCCGCGAATGTCGCAAAGATTTATCCAACACACCCTTTGCTTTGTTGGTTTGCTGTGCCCATCCACCTAGAGATTCTAGAGCCTTCTTCCTTCGGGGTGTGCACATGGCGTCAATTGCTGTCATGGCACCAGATAACCCTGCTCAGCTGTGATGCATGCGACTATTTTACTGGTTAAGCCCGACCTGAGGTGTATAGGGCTTAGACATATCTCATTCTCCAATTAGCCTAGATACTAACATGCATACCGGTGGGCTCTCAGGACTGTACAGGATCTCACCTTGGTGTAGCAGGATTTGGGGGCTCGCCAGAAAAAAAAAACTCTAATCATTGTCTGTTGAACGAAGTTACTGTTCCTTGAACGAACGTGGAAACTAATTTTAATGTTGTTAGTGGCGAGGTAACGGCAACATTGTTTTTTTCGAATGTAATATGGACTAAACAGATTACAATTATTTACCTGTTTCGTAATTGTAATCGAGAATGTCTTATGTCTAAAGCTTAGCTCATAACAAAACTGATCACTTTGTCGCTGGTTTAGAAATGATAAACATATGGGACGTTTTGTTTTCTTAATTTAAGGCGTTATTTACATATATTTGAATTTGTGGCGTGTTTGGTCATGTATTTTATCCACGGTTATGTGCGTAGGCCTACTTCATATGCAAGACATTATTTTTCAAGACGTTAAATTCGCAAATGTTACTAAGACATTTACCGTCGCTTGCCCCTGCAACAAAATTCTCTATATTTAAATGAGGTAAACTTTACTATAGACGTTTTTCATGTTAAATTGTTGTCAATTTTGTATACGAATCGTGTATCAATTATTATGGAGGAATCACAGATGAAGAGTGAATTGCAGTGCACATATTCAATAGCCGACGTGCGGATACCTATCTTATACTACACAGGTATTTACAACCTAACATTTACGATAACTGTTATTGATTATTTGAAAGTGGGCAGCGTAATGTATACATAATGTTTTACAGACCGTGTAAACTCAAGCACGTGGCAATACGCGTATTTCGCTGTGGGTTTGAAGATCTCGGTAACATTAAACCATATCCTAAGGTTCTGTCAATTTTTGTTACTCACTTGATATATCTTGAGAAAATATAGATTTACAATGCATTTTTCAATGTCTTATTGCTCCCTTAATATTCCGTTTAGGTACTAATCGTTTGTACATTTTCTGCTTATTTTTCACGAGAATATACCCGCCGAAGTTTGTCGGTCGAATTTAGATCATTCTGTGTAACAGGAAGTATATATACTGTCAAGCCCCGAAGGCCTATCCGAAGCAGGCATTCCTCTTGTTGCTAGTTTAGGCATTAAGATTGTTTATGCGTTACGTGTGTTACAATGCGCGCATTTTGACTGGAAATAGTGGTATAGTGACATTTCTTCATCTGCCAAACAAAACAATTTAACAGTGTAGCAGTTTTAATATGACGCAAGATTTAATTTAATATGATATTTTTCATGCGAACTCTCATGCTATAAACAACGTACGTAAACCTTCCACACAGCAAATTTTGTTCTCGCAGAAGACCGCTTGATGGCTACTGTCGACAGATTACATCCACCACTTTAGCAAAAATATTCACTTTTTAAAATCTAAACTCTTATATGTTAAAATTGATAGTTTTAATAATATTTTGTACATAAATATTTCACGTTATCTACTATAAATTATAAACATGACAATGAATGTTGTCTGACTCGCCAAATTCATCTCCGCAAATCTCGACTTATGATTTACTCAAAGCTCTATGATACCGTTGCTCACATGACCAGCCCAGAACGATAATTTAGAATTCTTCCTTTCGTACGAGTTGCGGTATCTTGCAACGAAAAAAGGACATGTTAAATTTTCTGATTTCATTAAATATCAATCTTGCATAAGAAATTCTCGCACTCCTCGCATGCGTTTTGCATGTATCTTGCCCCGCACGTGTAAAAGCTGCGTAATTGCATATAGTAGGCAAGCGACTGACTTGAAAACAAGGACTGAGGTACATGGGAGCGCAACGTCTGCCCTAATTTAGTTTACCCTAAACCCATCTTATACGATTTCGTAACTCGGACTTCGTTTGTCCTAAAGGAATTTGTCCTAATGTCGTTTGTCCTAATTTCGTTTATTCTTAAGTCATTTGTGCTAAAATCATTTGTCCTAAAAAGCGTTTGTCCTAAAGTCGTTTGTCCTAAAATAGTTTGTCCAAAAGGTCGTAAAGTCTTTTCTTCTAAAATAATTTCTACTAAAATTGCTTGTCCTAAAGCGCTTGTCCTACGATTTGGACAAACGATGTGTGCCCACACACACCAGTAACCTACTGTCTAAACACTCCTGTGACACCAATTCTATATTAACAAGCAATCGAATGGGGGATACATGCTTACAAGAGAACACGTGTAGTTTGTAATAGTACACTCCTTCGCCAATGAGCCCCGTGCATGAAAAATGGAATTCAGTGAAATAATCTTAAATATTACATTTAACACACGGGATAGTAATTTTGAACAATTTTTAGTATAGATGCGTTACTTCTTAACTAAACGCAAAATAAAGCTGTGAAAATGGCAGACGACGTGGTCTTGGATGAAAACGTCTTTTGATTGGTCCACGTCACAGGTCAGTTCTAGACTGAAAACAATACTGTTTGCCGTGCTTAACCCTGTAATGGACGATTTTGTAATTAACGATGGCTGTAGCTGACGGATATGTGAAAGCTCAGTCAGACAATTTACCTTAAGTTGATATTTTCATGGTTCGGGAATGTTGAAAAATAAATGCGTGCTTTAATATTCCCGAAGTGAAAGGCGCCAAGGCTAAAAGTTAAGTTTCAAAATAGGTATGATCTGCTGAAGTGTAAATGGTTTTTTCAATGTATTTGAAGACTTTCATAAATATTAACGTGAACATTTATGTTAAGGCAAAATAATCATTAATATACAAAAACTTGTTATGACAGCATGGTAATGGTGAAGTCTGGTTAGGCCTGTGTTGGTATGTAACAATACAGTACGCATTTAACCTAAAATATTTTGTTTTCAGATAACTACCCACAGTAATATGTATTATTTTGAGTGATTCAAAATGGTTTTTAAGCTCCATATTTTTGTCAGTCTTAATAAATGATGTATAAACGCCTCACCTAAGCCTACTTGCTTTCTAATGCCTATACGATTTATCATAGACCCACTGAATTCCACCATGACCTGCACATGAATGGGTCAATATATTTAATCACCGTAATGTATTTTGTATCTCGTTTTTTTCAATCAGTTATTTGCTTAGTTAACATTGTTAGTAAGCCCTTATCACATAACTTTTCTTACAATGTAACCTAACCGAAAAATTAATGAGCACTAAATAATATAGGAGCTAGATTAATTTTTGAATGCCGTGTGTTTATTACTAGGCCTACACATTCATTAGTATATCAGGAGCCGAATGTTAATGTTTATAGTTGGGGTTAAGTAAAACTTAAAGTTTGACTTTACTAATTTTTAGCAAAACGTAAAAGTAAGCCTACTCATGAAAACATAGCTGTTTTGCTATAAACGCTGTCAAAATCAATAGCATAGACCAACTTAAGCCAGGCTTAAAACCACCATGCATTCAGCCCTAAGCTACAGCATGACTTGTTTCAAGTTAAATTTAAGACTGCAAAGTTTAGGCAAACTCCTATTATTTTCAGTAACTTTTTTGTGCAAAGTGGACCGTGATAACAGCATGACATTTGGTTCTTGGTAGCTATAGTGATTAGTACGTCATTAATTTTAATATGTAACGAATAGTTCTTGTAGAACAGATATCGTGGACAATGGTGTCATTTCTGATCACAAGGTCAACCAATCATAGTTATGTTAAAATGATCTTCACAGCAATATAAAGTGCATGTCACAGAAATATTGACGTCTCAGCGCGCTGCTTTAAACCATCTCCGACCCAACTTTTTTTTGGGACGGAAAAAAATGGTTTTCCGGCAGAATTTACACTTGTACAACGAGGTACAAAACGCAATTTATTATTCGATATTTCGACGAAATGTTAAATCTCAGCACAATTGACCTAAGCGTCGTCCCACATTGCCCGATGTTGTCACTGCGTTCGGGTGACTTGTGACGTCAGACGACGGCCAAATGTTGAGACGTAGTGTTTTCGCGGAGTTTGAAAGCATATTTTTCAATTGACTGTAGTTATGTGGACTCTTTCAAAATTGAAAACGAAATTTCAAGGTGGTTTTTTTTTCTGTGCTGCTTCTACTGAAAATTACTTGCGGGGCCCAATATAATTTTATTTTGTATTCATAACATTCTCGGTACCGCAGTGGCCAAGTGATCCGACCACTCGTCTCTCCCCAAGATGATCCGAATTCATTCCCGGGAGGGTCGATCCCCAGATTTCGCATGTGGGAATCGTGCCGGACGATGCTGCTAGTCTATGGGTTTTCTCTGGGATCTCCAGTTTTACCCGCCCTTTCACTCCGGTGTTGCTCCATACTCACATCATGTCACCTCTCACTAGCGCTAAAGACCAAGATGTTAAGTGCTGACCAAAATCTTACTCACTCCACCTGTATTGTCTCATCCCTCATTCATCCCTGATCCTCCAGGTTGAGGACTGGCGATGGTCTGTCACCTCATAACGTAGTCACAATCGTAAATGAAATGATACAAGGAGAATCCCTACAGCGGCGGCAAGCGGTCTTCTGGGTCTAATCGCGACATTTAAAACAAAATAGTTCATTTCATTCTCATGAACTTAAATATCATACGCACTGTATTTACATTCAAATTTTCGCGTCGAACCCATTACATTAACGCGGTGAAATTTGCAAGGTACACAGCCGATTAGACGAGATGGTTTTTCGAGTTCGCTAGTTGAAAATGCCACAGAAATGTGCACGGAATACATGAATGACGGTTTTGTTTGATTATTAATAAACATATTGCGGAAAATTGGTAACAAGTTTACAACACTGTGAAGTCGCGTCTCTAATTATTATTTCACTAAGGAAGCAAATATTTGAATGCGCGACTCATAGGCAACTGTAAAAAAATATACGATCAAAAGGCAAGAGATTGTTACCTTGTTTTCTTACATCGTACCTTGCGTTTACGCCTTCTGCATTGGCAGATTGTCTAGCGAAAAAAACCTAACGAATTGCTGTTGCATTTAATGGATTCGATTTCGTAATTTTGTAACGATCTTGTGTTTGATCTGAAGGTCTTATTTTCTAATTTTGTCGGTATTTAGACGGGGTTTTCTGAGTTTACCGCCAATACAAAACAAATACAGAATGTTAAGAAACAGCCGTATGAGCACATGAATCCTAACTAAACTGGTGATGAATTTGTTTGTGGTAAGAAGTTGTACGATGACATTTTACGTGCACATTGTGGCTACATATCACATGAGTAACTCCCATCCAGCGATACAGTGTTCTGACTCTTATTATGGGTGCAGGTTCAAGTCCCGAGCAGCCCAACCTTAAGTTTACGTTAACTTAGGTCAAAATAGTATGTTGATATAATATATAATATATTAATATATTATATAAAATAATACCTAGACGTGGGGCGCAAGAGGGAATATTATCCATGCTGTGTTGCTACATCGTGCGCGTAAAATGCCGTACAGCATTTCCCAGTAACATTTTTTTCTCTGATTTACCCCAAGAATCTCGCGATGTGCATATTATACAGCCGTTTCTGTACATCCTGTATTTACTGTAACAGTGTCACAATTCTTCTTAATTTTCTTCGGACATGAGAAACTATTTAAAAATAATTAATTACTGTATTCATTTCCTGATATCAGCAAACAGGTGATGAAATTAATCGAAAAAGTCTATGTTTAAAAATTATACCATGAACCCAACACAGTTTTTCGCTGCCTTTCCTTGTCCACCGCATCTACTGCCGCTATAATAAACATGTAATTATGAGACGAGGTACTCATCACTATACGATACTATATTGCAGTACATACCCTGACCGTCCAAGACGCTGGATGGTGGTAGTTGTGTGAGCGGGAAAATGGGGGAGAGTTACACTGTCTTGAAGTCACCGCGGCTCTTATCCGCATACAAGTGTACGGGCTCTCCCTCCTGCATCACCTAAGTGAGCGGGCTCTCACTGCTGCCGTGCCCAAATTTTCGGGCTCTACCTGTTGGCGTGGCAAGGTGTGCAGGCTCTCAATCCTTCCGCGCCCAAGTGTGCGGGGTATCACTGCTGCCACGCCCAAGTGGACGGGCTCTCCCTGCTGCCGCACCCAAGGGGGCGGGCTCTCACTTATGCCACGGCCAAGTGTGAGGGCTCTCACTGCTGCCGCGCCCAAGTGGGCGGGCTCTCACTGCTGCCGCGCCCAAGTGTGTGGGCTCTCACTGTTGGGGCAGCAAGGTGTGCGGGCTCTCACTGCTGCCGCGGACAAGAGTCACTCACTGCTGCCGCGACCAAATGTTCGGGCTCTCCCTGTTGGCGCGGCAAGGTGTGAGGGCTCTCACTGCTGCCGCTCCCAAGTGGGCGGGCTTACACTGCTGCCACGCCCAAATGTTCGGGCTCTCCCTGTTGGCGCGGCAAGGTGTGCGGGCTCTCCCTGCTGCCGCGGCCAAGTGTGCGGGTTCTCCCTGCTGCCGCGGTCAAGTGTGCGAGCTGTCACTGTTTTTGTGGCCAAGTGTGCGGGCTCTCACTGCTGCCGCGCCCAAGTGTGCGGGCTGTCACTGTTTCTACGGCCAAGTGTGTGAGCTCTCACTGCTGCCGCGCCCAAGTGTGCGGGCTCTCCCTGCTGCCGCGGCAAGGTGTGCGGGCTCTCCCTGCTGCCGCGGCAAAGTGTGCGAGCTGTCACTGTTTTTGTGGCCAAGTGTGAGGGCTCTCACTGCTGCCGCGCCCAAGTGTGCGGGCTGTCACTGTTTCTACGGCCAAGTGTGTGAGCTCTCACTGCTGCCGCGCCCAAGTGTGCGGGCTGTCACTGTTTCTACGGCCAAGTGTGTGAGCTGTCACTGCTGCCG
>PNEQ01031839.1:0-10648 GCA_003012365.1 Medauroidea extradentata
CGGGATCTTCGTCGTCGGGTTTGTAAGGACGGTGGACAGCGAGCTCGGGGTCACCGGTGGGTAGACTTTTCGGGTGATCGCGGCCGGTACCTGCAACATAATTAACGTCGTGACCGATCAAAAGCCGCCGGAGGAAGCGCCTATTCTTTTCGTCGAAAGAAACTATAAGTATTTACCTCTCGTGACGCAACCCGCAGTGTGTGAGTCCCTTAGGCCGATTTAAAAAGAAATTCCTTTGTTATTTTATTTCAATTAGAGCTAGCCGGGCACACTACAACATTACTTAATACGAACCCAATCATCCAGCATTACTTAAGAGACAGAGCAGCGACACCTCTTATCATAACCAAACGCGGGTCGCACGAGCAACCATCAAGCAAAAGCGTCGCAAGTTGGATTTTAATCAGGTTTTTGAAGTAATTTCTGTGATTTTGTTGCGTCGTTTTAGTCTTTGATGTTTCAAATAGTACTTGTGACTGGACAACATTTATTCTGAAGAGCAAGTTAAAGTGCCTCATGTAAAGTCATTTTTGCTTAATGTCATCAATTGGGGGGGGGTGCTCAAATTGTCACTCTTCGCCTCCCATCAAGGCGATCCAGTTTCGACTCCCAGATGGGTGGGTACCCCTGATTTTCGCATGTGGGAATCGTGCTGGACAATGCGGCTGGTCGGTAGGTTTTCTCAGGGATCTCCTGTTACTGCCACCCTTTATTCTGCCACTGTTCCATCCATACCTCATGTCACCACTCACCAGCACTAAAAGACCTCTCTGTTGAGTGCTGATCAAAATCCCTAGCTTATAATCTCATCATTCTAAGAACCTAATAATATCATTAATCAAAACCTTCATCTAATTCTTTATTATATGTTAAAAAATGATATGTGGCAGTGTGTTCAATATTTAAACATTACCTATGCAAGTAATATTTCATAATTCTAAACAAAATGGCAGTATAAACTGACATTTAGTGTGGCTTATGATACATATCTGTTGCTTTCTAATCAGTTTACGAAAACATTTGTAATGAAAATAGAATATATATATATATATACGTATATTTTTTTTTAGGTTGTGATGTGGTTGACTGGCTGAACACACATGTGGATGGTTTCGTGGATAGGAGAGATGCTAGAAAATATGCATCTCAGATGTTAAAGGCAGGTTACATTAGGCACACCGTAAACAAGATAACCTTCTCTGAACAGTGTTATTACATATTTGGTGATCTCTGTGCAGGTAAGTGTAAAATATTTAAACTGCATTTTGTTGGTCTTTAATCTTTAGTTTACGCACATTAAAGTTGCATTTATTTACAATTGATATTATTTCCCTGTTTTTAAAACACAGTTAACATGTAGGTTGCTTTAACAATCCGAAATACCTAAATGATGTTAAAGTATATATTATTCAACAACCAAAACCTGTAATGTGATACCTGTTTCCAAGAAAAGTAGCTATTTTGTGACTAAATTAAAATCTAAGTATGTCTTTTAACTCATGTAGGTCAATAGGGGCCGTAAAGCAAATTTTATATGTCTGTAAATGCAACATGGTATGTTGTAATAAAGTTTTCTTTTGTGTGTATAATGTATTAACACATCCTCTTTCATGTAAACTCAGCCACACAAAAAATGTCGCCTCTTTGCAGGCCAGAAATTTGTCTAATTCCCACTTTGAGTATCTTCGGCAGCATATAGAGGCACATATCGAAATTGCAACAACCCAACGAGCTCCTTATGACACACTCGTACCATTCTTGAGACTCATGTTTGAATCCCGTTGATGGAATAGAATTTTTTCCCCCGCAGAAACAATGTATTAAGAATGAAAATGTTCAATATTAAATAAGTAATTATCATATATTTCATTCGTAACTATCAAAAATCCAAAATATAAAGGCAAGTATTTGTTTCCACTGTTACGTTAATAACAGCCTGAGATAATTGTCGTAAATTTGCGACTATAAGATATCTATGTGATATTCAGAAAGACCACATTATTAACACAATATTTATTTTAAACGAAGAAACCAAAGTACTGTAACTTTAAACCGTCATAGTATTTTGAATTGTAAGTTACTAATTGTCATAAGAACATTACAAATTATGGCTTGTTCACACTGACATTTTAATCGTTTAATAAGACAAGAAAATGAATGTCACCTGGATTGTTTGTCTTTAAGAGTGTATTATTGGGAAGCACTGTGCATTTAAGATCCTAGTTAAAGTAAGTTATTTCCGTTAAATATTTACACAGAACCAATAACATACTGTATGACATTACAATCATCATAAAATAAACAGTAAATTACTGATCATGTCAAGCGGTTCTTAGTAGACGGTGATATTGTGAGCCGTTCAATATATGTATGTATATACATACACACACGCACACATACACACACGTGCACATGCACATACACACATGTGCACACGCACATACACACATGCACATACACATATGCACATACACACACATGCACATACATGCATACACATACACATCCACGCATCCCTTCAGTAAAAATCATGAATTTTGCATAATATACTACAGCGTGTTGCGTTCATGCCCACAAATCAATTATCGGTGCTGATTATTCAAGACTATTCTAAATACCTTTGTTATATTTTTGTGTAATGTTCAAATGTCCTTACTGGCAACATATTAGTCTGATCAAATACACATGATTATTCATAACTTATAACATTGTTTCAAATTAACACTACACTGTACGTGTTAGTTTTAAGTGGAGTGATGAGATAATTATTTTTGCAAATTGCAATTAGAACGTTTATGTAAAATGTTAAGGGTAGATATTTGGAATGTAAATTTTAATAACTTTTATTTAATAGGACCTCTTTGACAAATGAATTAAACATTATATGTTACATCGGTAATCTACAAGGTTGGGTGTTACTTTCATTTTGACTTAATTAATCATTTGAACTAACTACTAAAACGTCCAGCAACGCTTAACCGTAAACCGGAAGCCCCTTTGACATATAGAGCAGTTATTTTCATACACAACAAATTACGCAATAGCTGGTGCCAATGCCAGGTAAGCAAAGAAAATTGTGATATGTATACCTTTGTTATAAAACATACAAATGAATCATGCAAGAATTTCTGTAAATACAATGTTCATTAGATTACGTTAGAAAACAAAGAGGTTCAATGACATTTTAAACACACATGTTCATTGATAAGGCGCCTTATTCACTTGCACTCATCAGAAGTTCCATTATTGTGCCCTTACCTTTTGAAATATTGTCCGTTCAAGTATTGTAAATATATTAATTAAATTGATTGCACAGTTTCTAAATTATGCAAGTGAAGTATATTTAGACAGACATTTCTTGGTTTGTTTAAGTAATGTAATATCAATTTCGTTTGTGATGTGTTTTATGATAATAGTGTTTATGTTATATACAAAATTTCATTTTAGGTTTGTGTTTACACATACATATTTATGTATAAACTTAATTTTAAATAATTTTAAATTAATTTTTATTCAAAAGCATTAGTAATATTATGCATTTTGTATAGAAGACTAGCACATTCTGCAATATATACATATATTATGTAAAATGTGTAACATTTTTAATGGTCGTGTTAGTCAACAAGCAAACATATTGGAAATAGACTTTACACATAATTATGTTGACATTTTATTTGGGTATGTTCACACTACTTTGGCGTCCCTCTACAGTTTTAACACTTTTCTTAGGGCCTTTACAAACCAAACATTTTTAAAAACGAGCTCGTACCTCTAAAGATAGGCTGCATTACCTACACTTATTGCTATCAGCTATTTTGATCATTAAAAAAGTAATACTACATTGCACTGTCATAGATACCCATAAAGGCACTAATAATTATGTCAGACTGTGGAGGGATGCCAAAGAAGTGTGCAGTGGAGGCTCGTGAGTTGTTTTCAGGTGGGACTGCAGATAGTCAGCACTGTACCATTCTGATGAACGGGCAATATACCAATGGTAATGAAAAATGTACTCGCTACCGATTCGTTTCCGATCATTCAGTAAAATGAGGCACCTACATACCAGCGTGTCAGTAGTTATACCGTCAACTATCACTCAACCTGTCCAGTTTGGACTATCTGCAGCCTCACCTGGCAACAACCCACGAGCCGCCACTGGAAGTGTGGACGTACACTAATAAGGTCAATATAATTATGTTTTAAGTCTAGTTACAAAATGATTGGGAGTTAACTAACCAGACAATTAAAATTATGGCATATTTTATGTATTGTAAGTAAGTGTTACAGGATGTGCTGGTCTAAATCTCTGAGTATTTTATTTTTGAGAAAATGCAGTGCTAAGTAAAGCCATATAAAAAGGGAAAAATAAATAAATTTGTACGCAGTTGATATTTCCTCTCACATTAGGTTAGTGTTATCATACTGTTTCTTCAGCATGAGATAGTTAAATACAATTATTTGACGAGACATGCATCAATTTTATTGCTGCTAAATAACAAAAAAAAACCTATTCAATTCCATTGGAAGGAAATTGCATATTTGTTTAGAATAATATGCAAGTAGGCCCTAAACAACCTTACACTTCTTCATCATAGTGACTGTAGTTATTACATAAATGAATCAGTGGAATAGATAGGGAGACTCTTCTTCCCTACCAACACATATGTTTTAATAACATGAAGAATGATATTCATAAACAATAGAAATCATCTAAACGTAATGTAGCAATATATTGTTTTAAATATAATACTTGAATTTCTGTATTCATGATATTTCTACATCAATGACAATTTCTTTTCTTCCTGTTTGCCTGTAAGTGAGTCAGTTATTCTTCCACCTAAATTATATGATCCACATTAGGATGTGCGAAAGAAACGTCACTAATAAATATCAGAATTGTTATTTTACATAGTTATCCAATACATCAGTTCTCTATGTTTAGTAAACAGTAGCCATCAGGCCATATTGCAATCTTATTATTTGGTTGCAGTCCCATCATTTGATATCTTACAACTTATATCCAATTGTTGCATTCTAATAGCTACAGTTTTCATTTGTGTCGTGACTTTCATTTGTGTCGTGACCCAGTGTATAATCTTCCCAGTGGAACCGGGGTTCAAATCCGATGTAAGAACTTGGTCTTACATATATTTACATTTAGGAACCATTTTGTTTTCTTGGCCCTAAAAGCATTCAACAGTCAAAATATTTGAGTATATAGATGTATTTCTGAAAAGGACTGATTATGTACAGGGGTTTTTACTATGGGGTCCAGTTACCGTTTGACTCCGTTACTGAAGTAAGGAGTCTTGGCATAGAGTCTGCTAGACGTCTAAAATAGTCTTCACTCCTAGCAAGTTCTTCCCGAGCGTTAAGAATTATGTCCCAAAGAGCATCTTGCGAGTTGGGTGGGGGTCTATGGCCAGTTTTCTGTCATTGTGGGTTTTAACTCTGCCCAAACATTCTCTATTGGATTGAGATCTGGTGACCGAGGGGGCCAAGTAATACAGTCTATATCTGGCTGTCTTGAAAACCAATTCACACTTGTGTAAATGGCATACAAATCTTGTTGAAACTAGATCACTCCTTTGAGATCTTGAATTCTGACACTTGGAACCATATATACATATGTATATATTAGTCACTTTTATGCCGTCCTCCGATTCGATGGAGTACCCCAGCTCTGTATGATGATATCCAGCCCAAAACATGCCACAGAAACTCTTCCAGAGCGACAATAAGATTAAATGTATCGCGCATCATGTCCCTTTCCTTTAGGCCTGTAGACTAACACATGCCCGTTATTAGCTGAGCTGAAAGTTGACTCATCTGAGAAAGTTGCATCACTCCAATCACGATCAGAATTTAACTTGGCAATTGCAAGCCTTTTTATTTTATAGTCATTAGGCAGCAGCTCTACTGGAATGTAGACCAGCAAATTTTAATCTCCTTCATGTTGTTTGAGTGATGCCGGGAAAATCGATCATCCAAATAAACGTATGTCAGTAACGATTAATCACAAATAAATAGATGTCAAACATAACAAGTAATTACTATTTACATGCAGGTTATAAAATCTAAATAATAACTCTATATAAGTTATCTGTACATGGAAAGTCTTTCTAATCACTCACAATGGTGGACCCAATGCACGAGCACAGATGAACCTCTTGTGGCCCAGAAACACCTTTTCCCACTACTTGCCACAATCCAACTCGCCAGACACCCTCTAACACTTGTCACAACCCAGTACTTCTAGACACTCATCATTATCACTTTAAATCACACCAGGCACCTGCCAGCCAAAAACTCACCTGCCTCTGCTGCAGCTGTCTTTTATATCTGTATTATAATGTCTCAAATTCTCTTGGCAAGTCTTTTATCTCAAACCTCCTGGAAAGGTGTTGAATCAGGGTCAAGCACCACCCTGCAAAATAAAGTACGAACTGGAATACTCTAAACCATGATACATTCTTCTGCTACCCGATATTGAGGTGCAGGTGGCCGCAAGAGCACACGAGCAACACAAAATATGACAAACCTCTTTGCTCTTGCCGCTCTCCGATTATCGCGGCATGCAGGTGGTTGCAGTGGCGTCACTCAAGGTAATATGAGCTGTACAGAACACACTGAGGTCTTTTAGCTCTGCCGTCACTGTATCTTCTTTTACTGCTCAGCCAGATAGTCGCATCTCGCAACAATAATAATACAAAATTTCAGGGCATTTATACCAATCAAGTTAAACAGGATAGAAATTATAAATGTGATCAGCAAAAAATTGGTGTCAGAATGTTCTTAGAAATTTAAAGACAGTATTAAATAAAGAGGACATCAAAATTATCTATAATTCTTTGTTTCTGACATTCTTAAGATACTACATCATATTCTGCGGCCAATTTACTTATGCAAAAATAGTTTTTAGTCTTCAGAAATGTTGTGTGGGTTTGTCATTTTAATTATTGTCATAGTGTGTATATAGTCAACTGTGTTCAACGGGATGAAATAAATGAATAAGAAACTTAAACTAGAGCAAATTAAAAAAAAAAAAAGATCTGTCACCAAATTTGTTTGCAAGGTTTTTACTGCTTTAATTTTTTTTTAGAAAGACAAAAATTACAATGTTTCGGCTAATTCATTGACGAAAACTCCTTCTAGTATGTAATAAATTTTAACTTAATGTTTTTGTCTTGAAATCTCAATGTTATCATAGTAAAACAAATTTAAACAATACTGATAGACACATTTTTTGTATATGCTCTCGTTTAACCTGAAAAAAAAAAGTGTCACAAAAGTAGTGGAAATGAGGGCTCTTACCTTAAGTTGACATCACAGCCAAACGTTTACACTCTTTCGATTCATAAAAATCCTCCCCCGTAAAATGTAATTTTAGCAAAAGTTAATAATAACAAAAAATATCCAGATTTTTCAGTTTCTACATGACATGTGGTTTTCCATCAACAATTTCATAAGAATCAACATTACCCCAACCAAATTCTTGTCTTCAGACAGACGCTAATCCTGTGAACGAAATTCCATGTTTTACTGGGAGTAGCTTAATGATTCATAGGTAGCCTGTGTGATAATTATTGATGAACGAATTGTCTACTACTACCAATGCAATAAATTCATATCAGTGGAATATATGACCTGTTCCTTATTTTAAAGTAATATTAAAATGTGATTTGATACGTACAGTATTTTGAAGCTTATTCTTATACTAATATTAATTAAAGAAAATGTAAACTATAGTATTCCAGTATTACCAAAATTATGAAAAAGTAGTACATCTTCAGAACTTCGTAACGTGGCTGCATTATGGCAATAGCACCCGCTATAAGTGCTCTATAACATGAGACAGCTGTCTTAGAAGGCGTGCTTACATGTGTGGTTACCATAACAGTTGGTGCTAGCAGTGTGACTGTTATTGCCTTCAAATGTAATGCTCATATATTATACATAATGAACATGTGGGGGCCACGGTGGCCGAAGGGTCAGACCTCTTGCCTCTCTCCCTGGCGATACTGGTTTGATTCCCGGCGGAGGCGTGTGGGAATCATGCCGGACGATATAGTTGGTCGGTAGGTTTTCTTTGGGATCTCATGTTTCCCCCGCCCCTTCATTCCGGCACTACTCCATACTCACATCATATCACCTCATCAGTGCTGAAGACCTCGATGCTAAGCGCTGAACAAAATTTACTTTGCTGTTGGCTTAAAATCTAGCAATATCCACTAATAGGTGATGGTTAAGGCTGTCATCTGCTGCTAACATACAAGGCAAAAAAACAGCCATTTTTGCTAATGACTTAAGGAACGTCATATTTCTTAAGAAACCATCTTTCAAATGTTCGAAAATCCTGACGGTTAAAAAGTAGCATGCAGTAAGATGGTAGCCACCCCTATTATTTTCATAATGGTGGAAAGTATCAAGTTGTATTTGCTGTTGGTATGAAGGTCCCAACGGCGCTTGGCGATGCTGGAAGGTTTTTTTTGTTTTATTATTATTATTATTATTATTATTATTATTATTATTATTTGTCATTTAGTTTCCGATATTTTGGGGAAATACGATTGTAAATTTTGATATTCAAAGTCTCATTACTCCCTTAATATTGCATTTAGGTGAAAAGTGCAAAATATTTCTGTTGGTTTTTTTCATAAGGAATCACCTGTTGGAGTTAGGCAGTATTGTTGATCGGTAACATCCTGTCTGTGTTAAAATGTTTTAAATTTGCACACTGGAACTAGTTTTTGTAAACAAATAGCTTCTTTATTTTATTATTTTAAAATATAGCGCGAAATTTTGGACAAATGCTGAATTGTTTTATGACAAATGTGATACGGATTGTTTCATGAGGTCAGATGGTCCCGTTTACCGATCAACATACCCTTGTTTTAGAACAGAGTTTTTGAAAACGGAGAGGGTGACACATGGCCGTGAAGACTTGTTAAATGGACATTTACTCTAAGTGACAGTAGCATTAGTTTAGATTAATTTAAGTTCTGTTTATCACACATGAGTAGTGATGCAGATGTTTATACACAGCTCATAGATGCTTGACCTGAATGCATGGGTATGTGATAAAATATGTCCTTAAGCTGTCGAGATATGATATGAAATTTCAAGAGCTTAATCATTAATTTTTTTTAAGCAAATTCTACTCAATGTTTTTACGTATAAAATGTACAAAGCTTGGCTAGGTAACTATGATGAGGAGAGGCAACAGGCGAGGGTTGCAGAGACGCAGTTGCCAGTCCTACACTGCAAGCGGAAGTGATGTCTCACTGTCAGCTGGGCGACAACTGACAAAGAGCACGGTATGCACACGCTTCTCCTTGTCTTTACTGTTTTTTGGCCTACCTGCTCAGAAGTGACAGAGCTGTAAGGACGATCTTGAAGCGCGCATATAAGGCGGCAACTCCTCAACGAGCCAAGCACTGAACTTGCGTACAAGATTCCCACTATGGGACATTAAGCGGTGACCATATAATTTTTTAGTTGAAAGTCTGTAGCAAAGTTTAGTGATGTTTCAACCTGAGTGTCACATTTATCCGTGTAGTACATTTTGATGTACGGCAGTCTGAAAAGGGCTTCATATGTTGGATTACTTGCAGACAGTAATTTTAATGAAAATAGTGTCTTAACAATGACATTTTATCTTTGTTCGAGGTGCATTGGTACAATTGGCACATGAGAGATTCTTTAGTAAGAAAATAAATTTTGAAACACATTGCAACACATTTGAAGTGTGTTAAGCATGCTGTGTAATGAACTGTTTCTCTCGGCGACTACAAGGTTTATATGTAAGTAAACACATCATAAAATGGATCGCAGTTCCAAGAATATAAAATCATGAGTGAGTTTATGTCATCTGATAAAAATAAATATAGGCAAAGAAAAGACTTATCAACCTGGATATAATAATCGGGTAAGAAAGAACTATCAAAATGTTGTTAATAATACAAACTGTATGTAACTAACAAACACAGCTACTCTAAAAACCCATGAATCGCACTTACAGTGAATCGCAGTAACAGATTCTGAAATTGATGTTGTTGTTAATTACATTGTTGGTTTTATCAGTAATAAAAACACAAGCTGTAACTTACAACTCAAGACTGGCTCGTAAAACTGATGGTGTGAGAAACAGACGTGTCACATGTCAACCCATGTTGATTTAAAAGTTTTATCCTAGCGCTATATTTGTCATAATTTCGAAAGAAATTTTAGGATAAAACTGTTATCGCTTAACTTTTGTTTTACTAATTCACGTTTTTTGATAATTAGTGTTACAGAAAAATACGTAACATGAATTTTAAGATTCTTCGGGTGACCTCAAAAGCCCTGACTTTAATTTTCAGTAATTTGGAATCGGTGAAATGTTTTTATCAATGAATTATTGATGCATCTTGAATCCAGTGGGCTATTGTCGTGTTTTATACAACCATGAGACCAGTAAAATTGTCTTAAATGAAATTCAATAGATTTTCAATTTGAGTTTTCCTAGGCAATGAGAAGACCTGGAATGTGTGTTAGATAAAATCGTCTGTATATATATATATATATATATATATATATATATATATATATATATATATATATATATATATATATATATATATATATATATATATATATATATATATAT
>PNEQ01031840.1:0-10648 GCA_003012365.1 Medauroidea extradentata
GTACGGAAACCATCTCAGTGGTATAATAATGAGGATTATGTAAATAAGGGTATGTACAAATAACTTGTAAATGGAGTAATGTTTTATCAGAATTTGTAATGTATATATAACCTGGGCAGTGTTAAGAGAGAAGTAAAAATGTGGAGAAGTTTACCTCAAGGAACAAATGTTTCATAAATTGTGTTATGTTTGTACAACAAGTTAATTTACAGTTTGAGTAGTGTCTGTGACTGTACCATTAATATAGCTGTTGTATTGTGCTGTATTAAGCAGTTGAAACTTATAATGTAGGAGGAATGCATTGATTGTATCATTGTGTGTTATTGCCAGTCTCAGGACAGTTTTTGTCACCTGATGGTGTTTTGAGTTTTTTTTTTTTTTTTGTGAACATACTCTATTTGCCTTGTCTGGCAGAGGTTTTGATGTACTTTTCTTAACTTGTAAAAAAAGGGAGATGTCTGGGTAGCAAGGTTGGTACTGGCAATGTGAATGAAAAGAGCATCGCCGGAAGTGACGGCAGACACAAGATGGTGAGGAACAAGACTGTAGTGTTTTTGTATGAGACGTGATTAAAGGGACAAAGTATTTAAAGGAGTTTCATTTAACCTACCATGACAGTTGTCGAGACCCAAAAGTGGACTGCGTCTTACAATCGATGGCGTCTTACATTCACCAGCATTTTAAGATATGTAGACAAAAAAAATTGAGCAAAAAACCATTTGTTCCTTGCTGGCATGTACTTAAATTAAGTGGAGTATCACGTCATTAATCTAGAAATAAGCATTAACAAAAAAACCCCGTCTTAATTCACGTCGCGAATGGTAACAAAACTAGTTGTATTTGAGTCTTAGGCCGTTTTAACACTGCACCGAAGCGCACAGCCACACGCCTCATGCGCCGAGCGATCGATAACCCAGTTTTCAAGGTCAAGAGGTACTGTCTGAACACAAAAATAATGGTAGAGAAAAGACGTGTGGCGTAGACAAAGGTGATAACACTAACTCCACAGTGGATTGAGAAAATTCATAAGAGCCAAATTTAGTCACATTTTGTGTCTAAAACAATAATAAAATATCCAGTACAAATACAAAATAAAATAATTATGATGAAAATTGCGGTAGACCGCGCCCTTAAGTGCCAAGTGGTAATTGAGAGTGTGTGATGTGTTTCTAGATAACACTGGGTTGTTTCAATTTTTGCTTCTTTTATGAAATATGAGACATGCTTATCCTTTTCGTCTTTTTTTATGGAAAAAAAAGTGCAGTAGGTTGTCCTATTTTTACTTCTTTTATGAAATGAAAGAAGGTGCTTGTACTTTTTTATGGGAAAAAAGTGCAGTCTCTATACCTCCCTTTTTGCCTTCCGGATCTTCTGCCATACACAATAACGAAGGTGGCTGGGACATTGATGGTGGGGGGAGGGACGAGATAAACACGTGGATCAGCTCCAGAGAGACAGCGTGCAAGCTGCACGTGACTATCGGACATTTGTGCGGGAGGGGGAGGTAGGCGGTACAGCAGCTGCCGCTTCTATAAACAACACGCCTGTATTGTCTTTGGTCTGCAACTTTGCTTTGGGCTGGTGGGGCGACAAGCGACGGTTCACATGACGGCAAAGTCGGACTTGTATTGAAAAGAAAGGCTGGAGT
The DNA here is from genome assembly GCA_003012365.1 of Medauroidea extradentata. NCBI lineage: Eukaryota > Metazoa > Arthropoda > Insecta > Phasmatodea > Phasmatidae > Medauroidea > Medauroidea extradentata. Next base: position 1,649 of record PNEQ01031840.1, read on the forward strand.
GAGTCTTAGATTTGCATGTAAACTTTTTTTGAACATTTGTAGCCCTAAAAGTGGGGTACATCTTAAGACTCGATGGCGTCTCAGACTCGAGTAAATACGGTATTTTAATGCACCCTACTGTGTCCACTGATAGGAGTGTAGTACAGGCATAGTGAGTGAGGGGACGGGGTGAGTCAGAGAGTTGGGAAGGAAACCACTGAGTTAATTGTCTTTTTCTGTCAGAGTAGCACAATCTAAAGAACTAGATACCGGAGCCTAGGGCCTACCAGGGCCAATTCCTGTTTGTCATTGCAAGTTGATGGTAGAAGAGTGTGTTTATGTTTGCAGGTTGGGTGTAGGCATAGTAATAATATTGAGGATTTATTGTGCCTCCCAACAGCAGAGACCACTAACAGGGAGATATAAAAATGCATACATCTAACTTCACAACTGTGAATATATACATAGCTAATACACATATGACAGAAGCACAAAGACACGCTATACATCAATGCAGAATACGATAATATGATAATACAATGATAATAATAATAATAATAATAATAATAAATATTTTTATTACCATTTCAACTAACAATATAATTATTTAGTATTCTAACTTCACCTGAACAACACTATTTAAATTCAGAAATATAAACTTTTAATTTTAAATTTAATATTTATTTAAGCTACTTCACTCCTGTTATTTAGTTTTTTTTTAATTTATTGAGTTATATTCGCCCCCTTCTGATTTTGTCTCCCGTTTGATGAAAATGGACGCAATTTTTTGGTCCAGGGGAAAAATGTACTGCCATCCTAATGTTAATTTGCTTTGGGAAAGGCAAATTGAACAGGGTGTGAATATTAAATAGTTTGCCAGTTTAACAAGAGGAAATTTTCTTGTTAAAATAAATTAATTTTTTTGGATAGAACTTCAAGCCATCACCGACACCAACATGTGTAAAACGTCTCTTATATTTGTGAACTGCACCCGTATAAATGGCTTTATTTATGTCTGAACAAGCTTAACAGACCTATAATTGCTAATTAGCATAAATGTAGCTGCCTTAAGGATGTTCAAGAGCGATAAAGTTATAATTTTCCATTTATATGAAATACTGTTAGATTTGTAGACGATACTTGTGAGTGCAATTTCTTCTTGCGAAACAATTTGAGCTCCCATTGTTTTCTCATAACGGTGCGTCAAAGTCAAAATTTGAATGTTCCGCTGCCATGCAAATAGTTAAAACCGATTGACATATGTATGTGAAATAATTCACAGTGAAATAACATACTATGGGCTACATAATAAAACATTTTTAAACACTCCGTGAACTATTTTTGTATTTAAAATAATTGCTGAGTTTTCAACTTTTTCTGTACTTTTGCAATTTTTTAAAACATTCAAAACATTACGTTATGGTCGTTTAAATAATTTTTTTCATAGCTCATGGGATGTAATATCTCAGTGAATTATTTTATTCAGGTAGGTCTGTTGGTTTTCACTATTTGAATGACAGCAGAACATGCAAATTTTGACTTTGACTCACCGTTATGAGAAAACTATGTGAGCTAAAATTGTTTCGTAAGACGAAACTGTACTCTCAAGTATTATCTACAAAACTAACACTATTTCATGTAAGTATAAAATTATAATTTTATCGCACTTGCACACCCTTAACACATTTAATAGTAGCGAATTGTGAAACTTAAATTTTGAACTCTAATTCATAATTTTAATTACTATCTTAGGCCGCCATCTTAACAAATTCAGTATCACTGATTTCCTACAGACTTAACTGGATAATAAATTCCCCAATGGTATGTGACACTGAGTTATCCTGTACTCTACTGCAACAAACAGAGCTTTAGAACGACGTAAACAACTTATATACAGAAGAACCTCAATTTAACTAAATGCCACCGGAGCCGAAAATGTATACTCTAAATCTATGTTCCATTAAATTGTACTTCATATTTTTTCACCCCCCCCCCCTCCAAAAAACAGTCAAAATCCTTGGTCATGTTTAATTGGAATTGAAGGTACTGTAATTGAAAAAAAGTCTGTCAGCTCAAAGTAATAATGAAACACATTTACCGCAAACAGGTAAGCCACAGACGTGAAAATAAAAAAAATCTGCAAAAAAATTTTAAAAACTTCTAATGGAATGACTGGCTAGCATGCGCATGGTGAGTTAGGCAGCCCGCGCGTCATCCTACGGAGAAATAAGTACACACTGCGGCCAGTAGTAGTATTATTTAGTAGACTTACATTACAATTTATATTCCATTTTATTAAAGTCACTTATTTATTTCATTCATTTTTTGTAATTACTTGAAGGTTCCTAAAAATCCTTTTGTTACATCAATGTTTTCGTTAAATGAGTGTACGCAAAATTGAGGCTCTACTGTAAGTTTTGACTAAAAGAACACTGTTAATTTAAAATGTTTGTATTAGCAGGAATTATATTACTGTGAGGAGGTAGAAGGGTATTGCTTTAATTTATTATTAGGGGATAGCATCTAATATAAATATTTTTTCTTAAATTTTCTTTCAAGTTCAGGATTCTTTCATTCAGAATAATTTCTAATTTTTATTTTTGGTTATTAAAATTCCATAATTCTTTTTGTGTATTATTTTTCTTATTTCATTAACACTACAGAGTCTGATATGTATTCCAGCCCATGGAACGTCTCCAAAAGGATTGGTAAGAACTGGTATCGTTCGATCTCGCACTATGCTCCACACTTTCATTACTCTGTTTTACACTCATTAGTTTCAGACTCCTGTTCCTATTTGAGCAGCAACCTTAGGACGAGTGGCCAATCACATGCTTGCTAATTAATCCTCTTATTTAGTGCATGTATTTTTAGGCATGTGCGAAGGTCTGTTTTTAAATGTGAAGCGAAGTCGAATCGAATCTTGAATTGTGCAAAGGAATGTCGAAGGAAAGTCGAAGTCGAAGAATTTAATTTTTTTCACATCAGACAGTAAAGAAAAAAAATTATCACAAACAATTGGTAATGAAAAAAATATATAAATATACCGTATTTATTCATGTAGCCTAACAAATTTTTTTCTAATGATATTTTGGGTTCAAAACAGGGGGTGCATAAGATAAATGAGGATTTTTTTTTTGTGAGATTATAACCTCCATAACTCGAAATTATATTACGGAATACTTGAGTGTGACACCGGCCGCAGGGCCAGCGCATGGGTTAAGCCCATAACGGCGCAAGTGTGTTCTTTTCTATCCACCCAAAAGCATTCTCAGACTCTCCCATAATCATTCCGCAACCCCAGTGTGTATGCATGCCAAATCATTTAGTGCGAAGTGAATGGTGCATCAAACAGCAGTGTATAGTATGTGCCGAAGGCCATCAACGGTTACCATGTTCACAACGTTGACTTTCATGTTTTCAGCAGACATTTATAAATGCATCATTCACTATCAGCAAAATATGTAACGTAATTTATTATGTAAGTAAACCCCGTAGTGAGGCAAGGAGCCCCTAGCGGTTGCCTTCCTCGTGGCAGTTCGTCAAAGTCTTCTGGGAAGGTAAGGCGCTGTCCGTGTGCTCTTCATCTTTTGTTTCACTGATTGTTAGTTTTCAATAGTCTCGTTAGTATACCGGTTCACCTTTGCTTAGCACATGTTACCAGATATTCCCCATTGCATTGAGCATCCGCTTAACTTAATAATTGTGACCATTTTTGGTATTTTTAACTTAAACACGGCGTCGGCATTATCACCGCCACGTGGTTAGGGACTATTGTATCGGGAGACATCGGCACTCATCCTTCACCATACGAGGTTCGTTTTGGTATGGTATTATTCAGCATAATTTTGCACACGTGTTGCTAAGGTTATTTTGTATTTGTGTAACATTTTAAAGGCGTAATTCATGTTTTTGTGACTGACCACATGCAGGTTATGACACCGCCATTGTGTTCAGCATACATGTGAGCAGTACGTTGTAAATTCATTTCATTATCACGCACTCACGCAATTCATCTCGTTGAGAGCATCACTCTGTGTGCAGCGTGTTACGTGCCATTCACCCCACCACCGGCCTAGCATAGCTCGCCACAGTTTTCGCACTGTACCGCAAACATCGCTTGTAGAGCCCTACCACACTACAACGTGCACGGGAACAGCTGCCTTGTGACACGTTAGTTAGGCACGTGCTCACCGCAACTCAACTCTCTACGCCAGCTTCCAAGTGAACCTGACGGTCCATCCTAATGGCCGCCAGCCCCTCGCTGCTTAAGGAGGTGCACCTTCTGGTGTAGTAGACTCACCTCGTACACCAGCTCCACACTGATCACTCACCAACCACGTGCGAAATACCAGCCGGTCGTAGTCACTACGCAAAGTTCATTATCACGTTCACTATCGTGTGCTTTAGGGTTATTGTTACTGCAAAGGACGCATCACTACGTTTACCTCGCTGCGTGCGTAATTCAGACATTATTTTGCACTATGTACCGTAAGCGTAATAAATCATCTGTAAGTGAAATACTGTTTACATAATTTCTAGACACCTAATATTGCCAGTGTAAGCAACGTAAGTTATCAGGCGTACTGGGGGCCAACATCCAGTAAGTGTGTAGTTCTGGTATAGTCAGTGTTATATGTGTTAATCCATTCAAGTGCTTTCACCACTTAATCACGCACATCAACGCGCTGCGCGTTAAGTGGCTTTCAATCACTCACATCAACGCGTCGGGTGGGATACCGAACACACCAAACAAACCACACCCCGAGGCCTAAGAGTCTCGAAGTGCAGTACCTGGGGAGTATTGCTGGCGTCCTTCACTCACATCAACAGTGTAGTTCGCTATCCCGATCCCACCCGAGGTAGGCCTTAAGTGTCAACGTACTGTATCTGAACAAAACCAACTTTAATTTAATGTAACGTGAACACCTGCCAACGAGACGTAACATTTTAGGCCTACTCCCTTCCAACCGCTAGAAGAAGCCATATTTACAACCACAAATTTCCACTTTGTACAAGAGGTTAATTTCTTTGTTCATTATCGCCGATGACAAAACTAAAATTACCGAAAATGGCAATTCTGATTTAAATGAATCTGCAGTCTTTAAGGTTTAAGGGGCTTCTGTACTGCTTGTCAAAACTTGTAAAACAGGTACCTCTTCTCAATCATTTTAAAAACAAACTATTTAAGATACAGAAATGCACATTTTTACCTTACGAGAAAAAAGATTGTTTGTTGTACCTACTGATTTGATTTTCACATGTCGCAATGTCAAATATTTAAAAAAAAATTTTCAATAGAAGATATTTGGCATCTCCTTTCTTGTTTCCTTAACAGAAACGTTTAATTCTTACATCACTAGCACTAAAGAGCAAATTTTTCTGAATGAAATGGTACCATAAAAGTTAATAGTCACAGCATTGAATTTCCGTGTAATGGTTTGTGAAAATTGCGTAATTTTGCGCGACCAGTGTCTGCTTCGTGCTGCCTGCAAGGAGCGATGGTTAAAACACGTCGAGCGCGCGGATGAGGCCGTGTGTGGAGGGGATGGCAGGTGCGTGAAGCCGCAGGAGGGGAATTATTTATCTGTCCTCTGCCGGTCTGGGCGCCGCGTAGCTGAGACTGTTGTCTTGGGAATGGAGCTAGCGATAACCGAATGTCATGCAGAGAGCCCCAGCATGTTTGGAACTCTTATGCTCACCTCGCCACGCAGCATTCACTACGGGAAAGCCAGCAAGCCTAACTAGCATACGCGAATAATCTTTGAAACTAAACTCGTCATTAATCGCAATCGTGAACTGTTTTGACCATAGTTATGCAAGTTAATTTTTGTAATTTAAATTATGTCACTGTTTCAAAAAATTTTTTTGTTAGTGATGTGTTACTGTTGGTAAAGTGTAGCGTAAATTCAGTACGCGACAAATATTTTGGTTTTAGAAGATATGTGGATGGTGTCAGCGGATGAAAGGAAGAAGGTATTCTAAATTTTATTTGTGTAACCTATTTGAGTTATGTGGAACGTTATTACTTTGGTGGCAGGTTGAACATAGAGAGTACTTCAACCGCAACCGCCGCGCGCGTCTGAATCAACGCCAGTACAAAAACAATGTCGGTATAGTCACACCACACTTTCTTTTCCAATTTTCCAATTCTCCAATTTATACTGGTAAAATAAATATATTTCTATAACTCTTAACCGAGATAGGCCCTACTCAAGCATATAAATTCAGTGCAACAGTGTCGCTAGTTAAAATATATTGCTAATTTGTAATATATTTCAGACACGTGATAGTTGCTATTGCATATATCATTACATTAAAGTAAAGAGTAATGCAAATAAAGAAATATTTTGTACATTTATATAGTTACACATAAAATATGCATTTTTGCTACATCTACAAAATTTATGTTAATTATAAAATTGAGAAGTAGGTACATTAAGCTATCAAATGTTCAAATTTTCCACATTTTGTATTTGTACAAAACACTCGAATAATGGACACCATGGTACTCCAGCACATTGTCTCCAAGTTCGGTAAAGGAAATTGTATTACAACAGTATTAAACATTTCACATTCATGATAGTTGCAACTGTAAATGTTATTACAGTAAAAAGTTATACAAATATATGCATTTTCAATTATTAAAAAAATTTTACACTGTTTACAGCGACGTACAAAATACACACATACATTAGCCTATGTAGACAAAATTTGTTAGTTTATAAAATGGAAAAGTTGTTTCCTAAATTAATTTTTCACGCGATGAATAGGACAAGCTTGGTTTCTGTCATTCTTACAATAGCACAAACGGCAGTGTTGTGGGCAACAATTTAAGTTCAGGACACCAAATTTTCTCTACAGAATGTTTAAGGTATTGAAAACGATTTAGTATTTTCAAAGAAGATGCCGCCTAATTCTTGCCATATTTAATTTATTATAGCTCGTAGCACATGTTAAAGTAATATTTGCAGAAACTGTCGCATATTTTTTTTAATACTCATATATTAATACTTTGCTATTACCATTGTAACATGGCATATTCGTCACATAAATAAATTACAATGATTTTCTTAATATTATGTGCGCACAATAACACTTTAAAACTGAAGTGATGAGAATTTCTATAAGTAAACTGAAAGTTATGATATTAAATAAATATTGAACCACAAATAAGTTCGGCTTCAAATAACTGGTAGGTCAAGAAAAATCTGCCCCAGCATGCAATAACCACAGCACAGTTTCATTGGCAACACTGATTTGCTACTATCTTATAGCAATCCTTTTCTCCTCTTTTCACGTAAGGTGTTTTCTGCAGCAATACTGAGTTCCTTAATTCTGATAAATGTTCGGAATATAACGAAATATCGTTCGTATGACACGTAGTTCCAAATGTTATGTATGACTGCGTCTGTCACTTTCCTAAATATTTGTTGTCCTTGCAAATGTATTGAAAACATCGAACCATTCAAAAAAGTAATGAGATTTGTTGTTAAGTGTAGCATTTCCAGTTATTAATATTATTTTTTTCCAAGAGCAAAGATGTAGGAACATAATCAGGAAAAAACTGCGCTGCTGGTTTCATTTTTGTGTTGCACAGCCAATAGCAATCAAGTGGCGTTGAGTAAGATCAGGAGATATTTTAAATTCAAACTTTGATTTATTAATTAACTGTTAGTTTCCTTCCGCAGAAACTTCTTTGTCCATAAAAGTGATTCCTTGCAAGTTTCATTAAATGAGGAACATCGGCAAACACAACAATTATTTTAATGAACAATTTAATGTACCGCTTTTTTAAAACTTAGTATAAAATAATTATCCACATATAAAAATTCTTGTAATATTTAATCGAAAAACGCGGGAGTATATGCATAGATAATAGTACATAGAGTACATAGCAAAGCTGTTGTTGAGAAAACTTACACAACAGTTCACATCATTATTTGCAGTGAAATGAAATTGTTAACGCCGGGTGAACAATTTATACTTTTTTTTTATTTTTTATCTTACAAGTATTTTCAAAGGAGAAATTAATGTATACTTTTTAGTTCATATTAAAGGACCTGCTTTATTAAAATTATTTTAGTCAAATAATTATTTTCCACTTTCTTAGTCTTGTGTTTGCGAAATTTTGCAGTCGACTTTAAACAAGCAAAAATTTTACCGAACAGACAGACAGATAAGAAAACGAGTTAATACATTGTCAGCCAGTTTTGAGTTATGTTTAAAATTCCAAGTCTCTAGCTCATCAAGAAGTTAGTTTTGAGATATATTTTTAAAAAATCACTGAAATAATTGAAATTTGACAATTTTTTCTTCATTTGTACTGTGATCCAGTTTTAAGCTATTTTTCAAGTTTCAATAATAGCTCATAGAGGAGTTTGTTTAAATTTGATTGGCTGATTGCAAAATTTGTACTGAACAAACAGGCATGAAATCAAGTTAATAAAATTGCGTTAAAAATGTTCTTACTATTGTCATAATCAAATGCCTGTCTTCTAAGGAACTTTGCCTATTTTCTTCCAAACCTGCTAATTCCCCCTCCCCACCACCCCGCTCTAACAATTCCCATGACTCTGAAACCGCTTTCTTCTACTCTTAATATTACTTCTTTTAAAATATCTTCTATCATGGATTCTTCGAAATCATACTATTATATAGGCCGTTTCCATTCCGAGAATACTATGGCCGTGACAACCTGTTCGCCGTTGTATGAGCAACAACAACTTGTGTATTAATATACGGTTAAAAGAAATTTCGTTACTAATTTTAATCTCTTCTAATACCCTTTAAATTTTTAATTTGGCTATATCTGTTGTTTTTATACTACTACTACTGCTACAACTACTGCTACAACTACTACTGCTACAACTACTGCTACAACTACTACTAGTACTACTACTACTAGTACTACTACTACTACTAGTACTACTACTACTACTACTACTACTACTACTACTACTACTACTACTACTACTACTACTACTACTACTACAACAACAACTACTACTACTACTACTA